>JAGFPH010018065.1:0-16806 GCA_018207615.1 Philaenus spumarius | reverse complement strand
AAACACACATTTATGCATTGTTTGTATGCCTGTCTGTTTGTTTGTCCGGGCTAATCTCCAGAATTGCTGAACAGATTTTACCGAAACTTTCATTAACATGTAGAAGACTTTCCAGAGAATGTCTAAGGCTACTTTTTATTCCGAAAAATTCCTGTGAAAATTTGAAAAAATGTAAAAATTACGGATAAAATTAGGGATTTTGTGGACAAATGTTGGGGATATTGCGTGTCTATTTCGATCTACGGCTGACATTATGAACAGGTCGCAACTACTCCCGCCGTAACTAAGATCCAACCAAGTACCTCTGTCCTAATCAATCACAATGTCCTTAAACATATCACAATAATATTTGTATCGGCATCACCATATATTGCCGCAAGGGTTTTGGAGCGATGAGAGCAGAGGTAGAGTCTCTAAATTTAGATGTTCATGAACGATTTTCTGCAAATTCAATCGATTATCAGTCTTCAAAATTAGATGAAATCTGTGTTGTCCTGTTATTGCACACCCATGGTCCATTTACACAGGTCCGTGGCGTGTCAGTGCCGTATTTTATCCTTGTTTCCGTAACAGTGAAAAACAATAGAGGGATTCCCACACGCCCGGCGCGTGTTCAATTCAGGATTGTCAGTGCTGCTTCAGTATCTTTTCCGTGCTTATTTACTTCGTTATTTTGGATTCTCATCGCTGTGCCATTCAGCGAATTGACTGAAAGTTGAGTTTTTCATTTAATAGCTCATGTTTGTTCAACTTAAATGCTCTACATAAGGGGTTTTTCAAAAAGTAATTTACAACTTAAAAAAATCATATTAATTTATTCAGAGAACCTACAGAGGTGATTGTAGTGTCAATTTGTAGGGAAACACATCAAGTTGTTTTACCATATCAAGATGCTCTATGTGGCTTCCGTTGGCGATCCTGCACACATCCCATCGGTAATCGATTTCCTTCCAAACTCGCTGTAGCATTACAAGAGTAACTTGCTCAGCGGCGGCATAAATTCTAGCTCAAAGCTCAGGTAGAGAAGCCGGCAAGGAGGTACTTAGACGATATCCTGGATGAATCCCCATAAGATCTAGCGGTGTCAGGTCTGGGGAACGTAGGGGCCATGCAAAACTGAAATCCATTGACCTGGAAAGCGGTCATTCAGAAAATCTCGGACATCAGCCAGGTAGTGAGGTGGTGCGCCATGATGTATGAAATAAACATTGCGTTCTTCGCCATCCTCGTTGATCTGTGGAATCAAAAATCGTTGTATAGGTACACTATACCGTTGATGGTTCTCTCTTGGAAAAAAAGGAGCTGTAAATTTTTTTCTAGCTCAATGCGCAAGAACGTTCAGTAAAGGGCTACCACGAACATGTTGCAATGTTTGATGATCATTTTCACTTCCCCAAATCCTACAGTTATGTGTGTTAACCTTGCCACTTAAGAGAGAAATCGACTCGTCAGAAAAGATTATGTTGTCCAAGAAATGTTCATCCTCATCCATTCGAGTTAACATATCCGCACAGAAGTTATTACGGGCAATTTTATCAGTGTATTTTATTGATTGTAAAATCGTAATTTGTACCGTGTATCAAACTCCTCCATAGCGTTCATGTATTTGCCTTTTTTACATATATGTAATTGTGTACAATTAGTCTCAAAATCAACATACTCATGGTTATTGCCAACTATTGTTTGAATTAAATGATTAACATCCGTTCTGCGGTCATCCTTCGGAATTCCGTAGCGTGGCCGCTTTATTTTAATGTACTGTACATTTTTGTAGTGTTGTTATTTTTTAAAAGTCACAAACGGTTAATGTACTTTATAACTTATTAATCATAACGTTTACTTCGGTACTTATTATACTCGAAAATGAGTTTTAAATTACAAATAAAGTTTGTTAGAGTCGGTTTGTAGGTAAGCCGTGAAAGACAAAACGTGCAATAAAGGTTTTAATAAAGTAAATTAAAACCAGGAGCTCCGGGTGTAATATCAAAAGTAAGCCCTTATGAAGGCTTACAGTGTAATTCCAAGTTTTATTAAACATTATTCTAAAAAATGAGATGTAATTAAGCTATAACGTTTTATTGCTAATCATTATAAACAATATTAATAACATTTTCTGTAAGTAACTTCAGCAGTACTTGTGGATTTAGAAAAAATTTTCAAGTATTAGAAATTAGAACACAACGTTCGATACGTCCGTTAAATAAGCTGAACTTGTTTTTAGAGATGTGCGTTAACTGTTTTTCCCAACAGTTGGGAACCATTGGGAACTGTTCTGTTCTATGTTAAGAACTGCTCTTTAAACCTGTTTTTAAAGAACAGATGAATATCACCAACAAAATTGTAAATGATCATAAAATATAAGGTTTTATCTGGGTGCTCCATTCAAAATGAAGCTAAGATTAACCAGGTATGAAGAACCTTATACTGTGATGTTATAAATGTATGTTTTAAAAATAACTTGTTATAATTTTATTACATTAACATTGTTTTGGTGTGTTGGTAGCCTTTGACAAAGAACAAGTGTAATAGTAAAATGATTGTTAACTAAACAAAATAAAGATTTAATTCAGCAACTAATCAAATTTTAAAAGAATCTAAACACTAAACAGATTTATTTTAAAATACAAAAACCACAATATACAGTTATATATACGCCGGCACACTCTCGTGAGAGCGGGAACAGAACACAGTAGCTGACGGCAGAGCATCGCATTGTATAGAAATAACAGAACAAGAAGGCTAGGCGTCATCACGGAACATATTTAGAGAACAGAAAAGCTGCATTTTCATTGACCTATAAGGCTACAAAGAACAGTGGGAACACAAAGTCTACCTTATCGGTTAGTGTAGTTGTGACCATAATAGAAAGAGCAGTTGAGAGAACTTGTTGGGAACGTGGTTGTAACGCACAAATATAGGCCAATGAGCAGAGAACAGATATATTCAAAGAACTGTTCTCTGAAAGAACAGATTAGTCTAGAGAGCTGTTCTCTAAAAGAACAGATTAGTCTAGGGAGCTGTTCTCTGAAAGAACAGATTAATCTAATGAACTGTTCTCTGAAAGAACAAATTAGTCTAGGGAGCTCTTCTCTAAAAGAACACATTAGTCTAGGTAACTGTTCTCTGAAAGAACGGATTAGTCCAGGGAACTGTTCTCTAAAAGAACAGATTATTCTCGGGAGCTGTTCTTTGAAAGAATAGAACAGTATAGGGAAGTATTTTCTGAAAGAACAGATTATTCTAGGGAACTGTTCTATGAAAGATCAGATTAGTCTAGGGAACAGTTTTCTGAAAGATCAGATTAGTCAAGGGAACTATTCTCTGAAAGAACAGATTAGACTACGGAGCTATTAGATTAGTCTAGAGAAGTAGGGAACAATTCTCTGAAAGAACAGATTATTCTATGGAACTGTTCTCTGAAAGATCAGATTAGTCTAGGGAACTATTCACTGAAAGAACAGATTATTCTAGGGAACTGTTCTCTGAAAGATCAGATTAGTCTAGGGAACTATTCTCTGAAAGTTCAGATTAGCCTATAGAACTGTTCTCTAATAAAACAGATTAGTCTAGGGAACTGTTCTCTGAAAGAACAGACTAGACTACGGAGCTATTAGATTAGTCTAGAGAACTAGGGAACTATTCTCTGAAATAACAGATTATTCTAGGGAACTGTTCTCTGAAAGATCAGATTAGTCTAGGGAACTATTCTCTGAAAGTTCAGATTAGTCTATAGAACTGTTCTCTAATAAAACAGATTAGTCTAGGGAACTATTCTCGAAATCCTGTTCTTATCTTTTTTTCAGGCGTAGTAAAAAAAAACTACCTTCCACCTGAACGCCAGGGTCAGCACTGCGGAAGCGACAGTGCTCCTTTTCCCTAGCAACCTCGCGTACAGCTTCCTACATGCGCATGCGCACAACAGCCAAACGCCACTGATGGGACCTGTGAAGCGCACAGTAGGTCTTCCTAAATAGTTTGTATACTCAGTAGTCAGAGGAAAAAGCACGACTGTTTCAAACTGTTACGCAAACAGCATCTCGCACTTCGCTACCTTGAAAAGTTTAAATTACATTTTTGTACGTTCATAATCTACTTTGCATATAAACGCAGTTTCCCTTCGACCGTCAAATTCAAAGCGTGAAATTAAAAACCTAAAACCGTGACGTCATCGTTTTTTAGCACACTTTGTCCATTACTATAGGTTATTGGTTTTTTATAACATTAGAATTAGAACAGTTGTGTCGATAATTCGGGTACCTTCGAAACAGAGTTTTAAAATCACTTTGTAATTAAAAACAAAATTAATTACTGTTTCGAGGTATTTATCGTACGAAAATCCAAATTGCCGCCATTTCGGAAAAAATTACAAAATAAAGTTTTTATTATTGGTATACTGGACGTAGTGCGTATAACAAATTTAAACCTTTCTATAGATTTTAAAATAATTCTTCCAAAGCGAAACATACATCAAGGGTCTGCTGTAGTGGCGGCCATCTTGGATTTGTATCACATAAGAGTAATGTTAAATTTCAAACCATTTATTCGTTTATTTTTTATCATAAAATTGTTTGCAAGGTCTCATTTTAAGCACAGTCACAAACGTATCCGTTTTGTAATTTGTTTTTTTTTAATGCTTTTGATTTGTTATGTAATTGACATTTTGTAAGTACGAAGTTTAAATTTTTTTCCTAACACAATGAAAAATAATTTGCATGCCGGATCCGAAATATTATAAAGAATATTCAGTTTTTTTTTTTTTCAACACTCAATTGCAAAAGATAGACTTATAAAATGAGGCAATGTCAAAGCGCTCAGCTGCAAGAAATTGCACTGTTTAGATAGGAATATAGTGAAAAGCGCTTTCGTTTCCGGTTGCTTTCTCGTTTACTGGAGCAGACCCTTAAGCATTTCATAAGTTTTGAAATATATTTAGTTATTATCATGAACAATCTTAATTATTTCTAAAGTTATCATCAATGTTCAAAAAACGGCCGACAGACGGAAAATCAATTCCGGACCAGTGTGTGTATATTATATGAATTTGTTTTCTTATGGTGATCCCTTATCCGACAATGTAAAGATTAAGAAGGAGATTCAAGTTTCTTTGGTATCCAAGTAAACGTAATACAATTAAGTTTAATTACTTATACTTTTTTTCCGTCACGTGACTTTCTTCTTCTTTTTTTGTATGACGCGTTTCGGAGATTTACTTCATCATCAGACACATATCACTCTTGCGAGGTCATCAAACATTACACAAAAACACATAAACACAAATACCCAGTACTCATTAAAACACTTTTTGCGCGTGGGATGCATCCCGTATGGTGGTCCAAGGACAACTGTAGTAACAAGGTTACTAGACGTGTTTTTCGTGCATCAGGTGGCGTGCATAGTTTGATTTATTGCCATATATGTTCTTTTTGGGCACATTTTCTTAGAACCTCTAATGGAACGCTCTTCCTGTTTGCCCTATATAGAACGAATCACATTAATCGCAAATAAGTTTGTAAATCCCAGTTTTATATCTTAATTTTTTTTGACTGAGAAGTTTTTGGATGTTGTTGTTGGTTCAAAAATCTGTAGTAATGTTTAATTTTCTGAAATTTTTGGAAGCTATATTCGGTAGTATGTTTTTGTACTCACAGGATATGAAGGTGGTTTTTTCACAAGATTTTAAAGATTTACTGTTTTTATTGTGTTTATTATTTAATAAGGTGTTAATCTTAGATGCCTTATAACCGTTGGCTGTGGCAATATATTTAATAGTATTCAGCTAGCCCAAGTAAGCTTCTTGTCCGAGCAGTATTTATTGTAATGAGTCTATGTAACATACTATTGTAGGCGGCTGTTTTTGAGATGTGGGGTGGTGCGATGTGGAACGAATAGTGATGTCTGTGGTTGTAGGTTTCCTGTAAATTTTAAACTGGAAATTATCTTTATGCTTTATTACAGTTATATCCAGGAAATTTACTTTTGCATCCTTTTCTTTTTCACATGTGAATTTCATATAACTGTTAATACTGTTAATATAGTTTGTTAGCTTTTCTATCTGTCTACTGGTAGCATTGAACATTACAAATGTGTCATCAACATATCTTGCATAATATTATTTGGTTGTGCATTTTATTTAGGTTTGATAGGAGGTACTGTACTTGTTTTCGAAATTGGTCAGATAGATGTTCGCTATTAGACCCGAAAATGGCGAACCCATAGTTAAACCTTCTTTTTTGATATAATATTTATTGACGAAAGTAAATTAGTTTTGCCCCAATATTACCGATACAATGTTGATCAATTCTGTTACTATTTCTGTGTCTAAAATGTTGGATTCAGTGAGACAGCTCAAAAACTAGCTTTAATCATACGCAACAGCATAAATTTAAAAAAACAACCATAGCATTAAAACCCGAATCTAATTTGTAAATAAGATCAATGACATATCCTTGCAACCAAATTATAAAATCGCCTCTTTTGATATAGTCAATCTTTATACAAACATACCCATCCACGAAACAATAGATATTCTGAGAGAACGCCTCACTGAATCCAACATTTTAGACACAGAAATAATAAGAGTTGCCCTTGGACCATCATACGGGATGCATGCCACGCGCAAAAAGTGTTTTAATGTCTACTCAGTGTTTGTGTTTACGTGTTGTTATGTAATGTTTGACGAAATCGCAAGAGTGATAAGTGTCTGATAATGGAGTAAATCTCCGAAACGCGTCATACAAAAAAGTAAGGAAATAAAGTAAGTAATTAAGCTTAATTAAGAAGGAGGTGAAGAAAAAGGGGTTCAGGTTGCTGGTAAGGCATGTAGTTAGGGGTACCAGGACCCGAAGCAACAACTTCGATATTAAACTAAAGAGAGACGGTAACTTCACCGCTATTTTTACAAGAACTTCTAGGACTAAATTCAAATCGAAGATGGAAATCACCCAGTGCTACAACTGCCAGCCGTTTGACGCTCTTCCGTCAACTGCAAACAACCAGTCAGGTGCCTTAAGTGTGTGAGGCCAAGATTTCCTGCAGTTAGCCACGTTGGGAGCTGGAAGGGCTGCCAGGCCCATAAGCAGGCGGAACTGGCAAGTAACAGACGCGGCGCTTTCGGTGGGGCAGAGCTGGGCCTAGTCCAAGGGTTGTTCCTCCGGTGCTGCCACCATGTCTGCTGGGTCAGCTACTCAGTTTTTGATAAAAGGTCCGGCCGTCCAGCCCAAACCTCCTACTCCTGTATGTACTTATGTTAAAGGAATTCACTGCAGCAAAGAGACCAACGGCCGACGTCAGAACTCCAGCCAAGAGACGTAGAAAGAGAGCTTCCAGCAAGAAGGTAGAAACCTTCGTTAATAACAATTTCGTTTCAGATGCCGACGAAGGCGAGTCGGACGCAGGGAGGTCAACAACTCTTCCCCGCGGGCCTGCCACCAAAGCAGCGCTGAGTGCCCAACAAACCAGGCAACATCTCAGCCGAAAAGCTGCTGCAGTAAGTCGCCCAGATCATTCCTCTGATTCTAGGTTCCGTGAATAAAAGTCCTGCTGACCTGATAGCAGTCATTCTGACCAGCCTCCAGAAGCTACGCTAATAGTTTGAGGTCAGCTGAGCCTCTACAATTTTAGATCCACCATGCACGTCACTAAACAATTTTTAGTATGTTTCAGTGAAGGTACAGATTTCACCTTGCAGCCGTTAGTGAGTTCCCTAGACGCTGCTACCGCTCTCCCCAGAGCATGTACGTAGGGGGGGAGGATGTTTTAGTGGGTAGTGCTTCTTATTTGAACGCAAGTGAGATGTGAGTCATGCAGTACCATTCAGGAGGGAGGTCTGCGTAAATGCATTTCATTATACCGAAAATAAAAAAGATAAATAAAGTTTATCTGCAGGACAACTTTCAAGAGATTGCATTCCAATTCTTGAATAAGGCTTTAAATTAATACTAACTATATTTTCCCCAATAACGACTGTGTTCATTTAATCCAAGCTGTCGAGCAACATTGTCAGTCTGTTACAAACAAAATAAAAATATTATTTCAAACAAACAGGGGACAGATGTCAACGTAGCTCTGAAGGGTGTTTTTGTCATATTACTAATTGGAAACAACCCTATATTGTTAACATGAGCACACATATACAGTACAGGCTGTCTACGGAACATGATACCCAGTTAATAATTTACTTTTTATGTATAAATACTAGAGTGTTCCAACGTTCCAACCCCTGCTGGTTTCACTCACCAACCCGCGCGGCGAAGCAAACGGAAATAGATTATTGTGTACTTTGATATTTTCACGGGAATGACTATTGATTGGACAGACATTTTTACTTTTATAAAAAATGTAGAAGTGAGAAAATTTTCAAGATATAAAATATAACCAAAATGCGATATGGTAAATCAGTATTTCAAACTGGTCAGATAGGCCTAGTGAAGAATAAGTTTTTCAAAATTTTAATAGTAACTACAATAGTTAATACTTACAACAACGGGGGCAACCCAAAGTCAAGCCAATGCAAACAGATTATTATATACTCTGATATTTTCCAGAAAATGACTATTGAGCTGATCTATACATAGCTAATGTAATACAAATATCGAAATATACTCGACCATTCCCAATTATTCGAATTACGGCATCTGTTGTAATTTCACCATTAATATTTAAAAATTAACATTTCAACAAAAATGTTGACATCACCAACATCAGGAAACAATATAATGAGTAACACAAGGTGTTTGACTTAAAGCACATTTGTTTGCTTTTTTTAGTTGTGAAGATTAATTACCTGATTCTAAATTTTCGAAATTGGTTGCAAATAAACATGTTTTTTTTTTCTTCATTGTAGGGCTACCGTAAATGATGTTAAGTTTTTGATCCAACTCAGCTGTTTTATTTATAATATGTAATAAGAGAGGTTTGATTTGAATTAATATACAGTAAACATTTTTCATTTTTCATAAAAAATACTGTTGGTTGCTAAAAAAAAGATTTTTCTTACTAGAATTCAGCTTTTTGGGGGATTTACCTAAAACTATAGTTTGAAGAAAACAGGAAAGGGTCTGCGGTATTGGTGTTTCGAAGAACAGTGTTGCCAGATTATATGTAGTACAACGACACAGACAGCACGTGATATTGTCACTTCTGTAGAATTGGCAACAAGGGACCGCTACTGCCAACAAAAATCGCCTGCCATTCGTCCAGAAGGCAACGAGCCTTTCACACCCTCTCCATTTTCATATTCATAGAATACCTTTCCAGTTTTATTTGGACTATAGGAGATTATTCTGCACATTTCAGTTTTTCACACGACCTTATAGCCCGTTTGATTCCCCAAAATCGATCAAAACATAAAATACTATAAAAGTACCACACAAATCGAGTTAGTACATTGCGAGCGAAGAGAAGCACTTCATAATCCGAGCACACATGGTCGAGGTGAAAACTCAAGCAATCAGTAATCTGAGTTGCAAGGGCGAGCAAAGCGAGTGTTTCTGCTGCGAGCGGAATGAAGGAGCACGTGAGCTGGGGCTGCAGGCTGAGGTGCGAACAAATTCTACTAATACGTTTCAAACTCGGAGGCAGCTATTCAGCGCTTTCGTGAATAGACCAATTACCCAGATAGTTGAAACCCGAAAACAAATAATAAACTTAATTTTGGAAATTCGCTTAACTCACGTCAGGAGTTCTTTGGATTTTTCTTTTGAACGATTAAAATTATACTTCTTTTGTACAAATCGTTTGAAAAATAATCACGTAATGATCCGATAACAACATTCCTTAGTGAATTAATGTACAAGACTAAAGGTAACCTTTTGGATAAAGCACTTCGACTAACTCCCACTTACAATCGGACGAAGTAAAGTAAATTAATTAATTGCATTCAGACTCTCGATACTCGCTAACGTTGAGAATAAATCGATTTATCGCCGTTACTTTGCGATAAACAATTTTAACGATCATTCCTTCGATAATGTTATTGGATCACGTTTCAAACGTTCTGAACTGTAAAAACAAATTGTTTTATTGAATCCAAGTCATGCCTTTAACTACAACTTCCAGTATTTGAATTTACTGCTTGTGCTATATTGTATAATTAGCGAATTTCCATAGAGAAGCTGATCTATGCAGTGACTCTTATGTTGAAACCTAAGGTCGAGAGTAGATAATGAGCACTGATCATGGTACCCAAATGACGTTTTGGTGTATCATTAAAATTGTATTTATATAATCCAACAACCGTAAGCGCTCCACCAATAATAACTTAGTTTCCATTCTAATATTACTATTTAAAAAATAAATAATTCAATCACGTATCTGAACCATTGACGTGATTTGAGAGAATTTCCAAAATTAAGTTTATATGTTTTAGGGTTTCAACCAACTGTTTGTGAAATTAGTCTACTCACAAAGACAATGAATAGCCTCCTGATTGTATAGTTCGTCAGATATAGCGTGAACTCTCAGATTTGTTAGCGAGAGGGAAGAATTTAGGCAAGTGGGGACACCATCCGCTGGAGAGGAAGGGATACCACGCACAGACAATATATTTATTGGAATATTTTATTTGCTTCCAAGTGTTACGTTCAGAGCACGGCAACAGACTGAGCCTTTCTGGCCCCCCACTACTCGAACCAACTGCGAGTCTGCTGCGCATATCGAGGCCATGCAAAAGTAACTTAGTTTCCATTCTAATATTACTATTTAAAAAATTAATTATTCGATCATGCTTGCATGAGTTCAGCGAATTTCCAAAATTAGGTTTATACGTTTTAGCGTTTTAAACAACTAGGTAGTACTTGCGAAGTTATTCTACTCACGAACAAGTTGAATAGCTACCTCTAGGAAATATATTAGTATTTTTCCGCTCGCAGCGCAAAAACTTGCTTTGTGAGACCTCGGATTTTGGACTCTTCGCTTCGCGAGTTTGCATCCTGGCTGTCAGCCTCGGGGATTTGAACAAAATTTATTTATTTTGTATTTTAAGTTTTGATAGATTTTGGGGGGGGGGGGACCAGACGAATTATAAGTTCGTGAAAAATTAAATGTGCAGAATAATCTTCTATATTTGTTTACATACAAATTCAAAACAATTCGGGCTTTCCAAAAAAAGTCACACGATAGGGGTTCTAATTTAAAAAATAAAGTTGCACCCTTCATCCTCCCCCTTTCTAACAGGGGGCAACATAATTACCCCCTCCCCCTAAACACCAGAAACTGGGTTACAATAGGTATGTTTTACGTTTATATAGCAATCTATTTAAATTATATCGAGGTGTATAAGTAATTATTTTACACTCTATACATAAATATTGAACTTGACTTGTGAGAAAATATACTTGATGTAATAAAACTTGAACACAAAATCTCACAACTTATAATAGTATATTAACAGAATCAATTATTGTGAGATTCTGTGTTTATAAATAACATTGATTTTTATTGTTACAGAACTTTAAAACCAACAACTTGAAAATAAAATTCAAAACAGACAGACAATGTAAATTAACTCAATATTCAATACTACTAACATCTGCCTGCATCTCTAGATATATTCATGGATACATTATCAAGTGGAATTGAAACAGAGTTTAGTTGGTTTAATCAGCTGATTTCAATATTACAATTCTATGAAACAATGTACTCTGTACAACACTCGTACTAATTAGATGAAGCGGTATAACCAAGTCTTTGTGGTGTGTTATGTTTTAGGTACAGGTACAGAGTGTCAGAGAAGTCGGGTAACGGTTTATAATACAAAACTGTGCTGGTAAATTAAGTAATTTTGGAAGTCCGTCAAGACTATCAAAGTCAAATTTTTCAGGAAAGTATAAATCTATCAGGTGATACCTACACTAATATTATAAAGAGGTAACATTTGTTTGCTTGTTTGTTTGTATGAAGGGGGTAATCTCTGGAACTACTGAACCGATTAAAAAAACGTTTTATTAATAAAAAGCTACACTGTCACTGAGTAACATAGACTAGCCTATAATTCATTTTGATAAAAACATTTTTTTTATTTCAATATTTGTAAATTTAGTCTGAAAAAATTCCTAGACTGATGAACAAACATGTCATATTTCTTGAATATGTTTACATAAACTACCATAGCAACCAATTCAATAAAATTACAGATAAAACAGCTGTTTGCTTTAATTTTTCATTAACACCTGATTTCAAAATTTGAAGGAATTATTTGTATTTCTAACTTTTAGGTTAGGTTTTTATTAAAGTGTAGATTTGCTGAGCCTTGCTGGTTCTTTTAACCAGTAATATAACTGATATTATAAAATATACGAATAATTTTATTTGAACATTTAACATTATTTACCATCTTAGCTTTGGGGTTGTTATTAATCCTACACTTTTATCATAAAGAAAACATAACATGATTATGTGTATAGAAGGTTCTAACGGGGTTGGCGTGCAGAGCACGCATGGGTTTCCTCTAGTATTGAATATCATTATTTAAAAAACTAACGTTCGCAAAAAATATGAAAAAATGAATTAAAGGAATATCTGGTAAATATTAATTCAGAGTTGCCAACACTTATATTTTGTGTAACCTAACAATGATGTAAAAAGCCAATAAAATTAAAACAAAAAACCCCTAACCTGACATTTTGTAAAATAATGATTTTTTCATTAAAATATAGGTTCGTATAATTTTTTGGTAGTAAAAATTGATAATTTAACTTTGTTCAGTGACTTTCAAAAACAGTTTCAAGTGGCGGGACTTGACTTGTTACCTGGTCTCCGGCTTGTAATGTTTTACATACTTTTACTAAGGTATTTATATATACATATATATATATATTACCACGAATATGAAAGTATCCATTATCAAATAGATCTCAACATCGTTCACGCAGCCGAACCGATGACTTGAGTTGAGTGAATTTCGCATACGAAATATATATTAGCAGAATTTGTTTGCACCTCGGCCTCCGCGCTACTTCGTTCCGCTCACAAAAAAACTAGGCCATACTTTGAATGCGTCAGGATGTATGATACTGCATCCCCATCATCCTTCCCCATCCAAGTGAATCTGTCCTAATCAATCGTCATTCTCAGTGAAAATATCAGATTATCCACCACTGTAATCTGTTTGCATTTGCTTTATTCGAGTCAACGCGCAGGTTGGCGAGAGAAATGAGCAGGGGCGGAGCCCCTGGTAATAAATACAAACAAAATTCGTCTACATGTTTTCTCGTACTTAAGTTTAAAAATAAAAATTCATATTTTTGATCTTGAAAATAAGCACGTAATTGTAAGAAAAAATCTGTCAAACCACGATTATAGTTATAAATTCATATATGACTTCCCGCAAATTACTAAGTTGTATTACTAGCTGTATTGAACTGTTTCCTTCGTTACCTGATTTACTTACCACCCTGTAATAACGGCGAATTAATCTACATACAACCATATTTCTCCAATGTTGATATTAGAAATGTTTATACCGACTTTTGGCATCCGTTTCGTCCAGCACTTGTTCAAAATTAATGGTTCTGTGAAAATGCTTCTACTAGGGAGGGTTCTTTTACATCCCTCAGTGCGGCTCTTTCTTTGTTATTAAAATACTTTAACTTTAGATTCGGAAAGAAAGATTAATGTTGTCGACTTCCTCGCATCGAGATGTGAAGTAATATTTCCTACGGACGTATCTGTGTTTGAGGTCTTCAATCTACAAACAGATTAGAAGTTATAGTAATAACCTTTTGTTTGTACTATCTCATACAAAACCGTACTTGTATTGGACTTAACATGGCTTTATTCCTGCTAGATCCATAAATACTAATCTATCAAATTTTCTAAATTATACATATAGGGTACTGGATGATAGGGGATGTAGTATAAAATATTTTTTAAGTCTGAAAAAAGTTAACTTATAAATTTTTACTGCCAAAAATTGTAGTTACAGGACCTACAGTTTAAAGAAAAAACTCGAAGTTTTTTAAACACCCTACATTTTACGAAATGTCAGATTAAGGAATTTTTCTTTGATTTTATTGGCTTTTAACATTATTGTTAAGGGGTGGTAATATAAGTGTTGACAATTCTGACTTATTACCAGATATTCCTTTAATTCGTGAATTCATATTTTTGACTTCATCTGACTTTCTGACACTCTGTACCTGGACAAACACTGGAAAATGAGTTTTAAATTTCCATAAACACTTTAGTTCCAATAAAAGCTTTACAACATAACCCACCACAAAGACGTGGTTATACCGCTTCAACCTAATTAGTACAAGTATTGTATAGAGTACACAGTTTCATAGAAACGTAATATTCAAATCATCTGATTAAACCAACTAAACTTTGTTTCAATTCCCCTTGATAATGTATTCATGAATATATCCAGCGATGCCGGCAGACGCAGAAGTATTGAATAAACATATTGAGTTGATTTCCATTGTCTGTCTTTTTTGTATTTCATTTTTACGTTGAAAACTTTTATTTTAATGTTTTAAAATCATAACTAGTAATATTTTAATATTTTTAAAATTTTGAAATCACCAGCATACATTAAATATTTACAATTATCAAGACACAAAGTTATTTCATTAATGAACATATTAAACAATAAAGGTTCCAAAACACTGCCCTGAGAAACATCGGACCCCGTTATAAAACTAATATATTTCAAACCACAATAAGTTATATATTGTCACAAAAAAACAGATAGAAAGAAAAAACATAAAAAACAAATTATTTTTTGAAACAAAGTGATGTGATTGACTTTATCAAACTCCTTCGCAAAGTCAGTGTATACTACATAAAATACTTGCCCCCTATTATCCAGTTTCCTAGATATATAATTTGTTTTAATTTGATAGATTAGTAATAATGGATCTAGCAGGAATAAAGCCATGTTGAGCCCAATACAAGTACGGATTATTATGAGATAGTACAAACAAAAGGTTATTATTATTATTACTATGTATATTAAAGACCTTAAACACAGATATGTCCGTAGGAAATATTACTTCACATCACGAAGCGAGTAAGTCGACAACATTAATCTTTCTTTCTGAATCTAAAGTTAAAGTATTTTAATAACAAAGAAAGAGCCGCACTGAAGGATTTAAAAGAACCCTCCCTAGCAGAAGCATTTTCACAGAACCATTAATTTTGAACAAGTGCTGAGCGAAACGGATGCCAAAAGTCAGTATAAACATTTCTAATATTAACATTGGAGGAAAATTGTTGTGTGTGGATTAATTCGCTGTTATTACAGGGTGGTGTGTAAATCAGGTAACGAAGGGAACAGTCAATACAGGTATCAGCGTGTTTACAAAACGTTCAACCAATTTTAATGATACAGCTTAGTAATTCTGCTGTAATAATAAGAACATAAAGTATACGTTAGGCAACGATGCATGCTAATGATATATTTCTGAGATCGGAGTTTAGAGTAAAGAAAAGGAGTGCTAGTTGGAAAAGACCAAGGCCGTAGCCAGAGTGGTTAGGGGGTGATGACCCCCAACCCAAAAAAAAAACCCAGAAGTTTAGCAGTAAAATTTAATACTAGGTTTAAATGTGCAAGTTAAATTATAAAATAGACAACACAACAGAGGATCCAACAACATATTTTACATCGTTGTGCATTGCATGCATACTAATATTTTTTATTTGCTTAATTAAACTACAACGTACAATACACATGGATGCAGTGGCTACAGCCTTACTCTCTTGTGAGTTGTGCCCTTGATCTGATCTATTAAATAAGAAAACTATGAAGGTTTAACAAAAATACTTTTCTCTAGCAAAACAAAATCATTCATTTTAAAAATAAGTATGGAAATTGGTGTTGACGTTCACTGCTACGCCAATTTCGTATTTCCTACGCTAGGAGCTGACCTTTTATTTTTTATATTTATAGCCTAAATGAGTAGAAATTACTTTATTTTTTATTTTTGAACCCTTCTAAGTAATAATCACTAATATTTTAAAGCGGACGCACATCTGCGTTCATAGCACATAGGCTTAAAATTTGCGTGCGAAGCGCGCAATGCACTGTGTATTGAAAATACTCCCAATATGGGGTTGGCCTGCGAAGCACGCAATGCACTTTGCTTCGGCCACTTCTCATAGTGTTCAGTGTCAAGCTCACATGTGCGTCCTTAGCAGTGAACGTGTTAAAAGGGTTTAAATTCAAGTCCCCGGTCCTGACCTGATCCCAACCCCGAAAAGTTTTCACGGCTACGGCATTGGAAAAGACCGACAGATGTAACAGTCTGTCAATCTATCAAAGTCACATTTGTCAGGATTGTGTAAATCTATCAGCTGAAATATTTTGTATACTTATAAATAACAATCGATTTTGTGGGAATCAAACGAGTTGTAAGATATTGTAAAAAAATCCAAATGTGCAGAATAATCTCTTACGTTTATTTATTTTTATAAACTCCCAAAAAAAGATTCATTCTAGTGCGACAAACCTCAAAAGATATTTACTTCGGATCAAAAATCAAAAATGTTTATCCTGTTAAATAATATTTTGGCTAACGATCTGCTTGGAATAACAACGTGTGTACCAAATTTTGATCAAATCTGCCGATTAAGTGAGAAAACGTATATATAAATAAAACGTGTAATGATTCCCCAAAACGAATTATGGGGAACATGATTGGTGAAAATTTACCATTTCCTACCTTAGGTATCCATTCGCTAATAAACTTAGTATTAATAACACAATGACTTTTCGGTGTGAAGTTGGTGTAGTGGACACCTTTCTCTAAAGCGGGCCTCTCAAGATGAGATTTGTTGCGATACACGTATCGATACAGCGGTTTCACGATA
>JAGFPH010018064.1:0-16808 GCA_018207615.1 Philaenus spumarius | reverse complement strand
AAAAGGGTTGAAATCACGTGTAATATTGGGTTGCGATTTCTTATATGTTTTCCAGCACTATAACTAGTGTTGCCACTAACACACGGAAACACTTATTAGTGTACTAGAATTGAGAGTTTTAAGGAAACCTACCTTTATTCAAATTATTGCTTCTAATTTCTTGTATATTGGGAGCACAATCTGAACCTTCATCATCGTCTCTTTGGCCAGCAAATAAACCTTTGGTGAGCGGACTATGGAAAGCAGGTCTGTCTGTATCCAAAGAATTCCCAGGATTAGGGTGAGTAGGACTAAAACTAAATTCTTAAGGGTCTGATAAAATTAAACTTCTTTACTTAAATATCAAAATAATCTGACTTACCGGTAAGCTACTCTAATGTTATCAGTAAAAAATCGTCAAATCTGTCATGCACTTGCAACTGGGTTCCAAATTAAATAAACTACAGTTCCTGTTAAGTACCCGTCTAGCATACTATTCCTAAACATTTTGGGTACCGGTTGTTATAGGTAATGACGGGACCAACTTATTGACTAATTATAGGTTGTATATATAGGATGTAGACCTGCAAGTTATTTTCACAAAAAGGAATTTGTTTAGCAAATTATTGGGATTAATCATCTACAATCCATAAACAAAAATATCACTTATTGAAACCAAATCAATAATATAGCGACTCTCTCGCCTAGTGGTTAAGATGTGAAATTTAAATTTTATATGGCTTTTTAAAGCTAGTAGTCTAAATAAAAGAATCTTCTTGTTCTATAAAGTTTGAGTTAATCAGGCTTCTTAAGGAACAAAAAAGCTTACTTTGGGAAGATTTCCAGCATTAAATTAAAAATATTATTTCTGGGGCTAGTCTAGGCCTAACTTACTTTGTGTCAAAATGTAGGCCTATGTAAACCTGCATTACTTAAAAAAATGAATTAAATAAATTAGGCCTAAATAGTTTTAAAATTCATAAACATGAAAATCAAATCAGTTCAATTATAATTTGATACTGAAAAAAAATTTTTAGGGCTGGAACTACTAGTACCCTTATTGACATCACAACTTTAAAAATTAGGTTAGGTAAAAATAGGCTAGGATTTATTAGGTAACTCACCTTTTGATATTGTAGAACTGGATTCATCAGCCTTATTCATTTCTAGATCACACATGTTACTAATAGCCAGAGTTCTCTTTTTAAACATTTTCAATAATTAAATTACAATAATATTGATAAACTTTAATACTCCAAAACACAGCAATGTTTATTGTTTAGGTAAACCACAGGTACAACAATCAACAATCAAATGCAACTGCACAGTCAGCTGGGAAATAAGTCAGTATGTGTCAGCTATAATTGAATTGTGTAAAAGGAGTTATGATGACCTATCCCTTTTTACCCAAACATGATCTCAGTGCCAGGCCAGTGAGTAAAAGGGGTTATGTAACTTATCTCATTTTACTCAAATATAATTTTCACTTAACTGAACTATCTCGTTATACACACTTAAATATAACCTGAAATATTGGTCTTATGACTCATCTCATTATACCCAAACGTAGATTGGAGCACGGGCAACATAGGCCTACCAGTATATTTAACTCATTTTACCCAAAAATAGGACTTATGCCCTTTTACCCAGAGACCACAGAAACACTAATTCGTTTGTGTGAACTTTGCTGTATATAACACATACATACAAACACACACAACATAACAATCAACATTTAAATTCTCACCGATGCTTATGGTCAGGAAACATGATTGTCTTTCATTCATCAGTTTGGGTTACGAGTTCGGTAGCCTATGTCTATTTGTATTAGGTCCCCCTTCTTTACTCTTTCCTTGCCTATTGCTACTGATTTTAATTAAAGAATTAAATATTGGGTGGACATTTAATTTTTGTTTATCATTCAAATTGTTTTCTGAGGCAAATTAGAATGATTTAAAGATTTTGAATTCTTTTAGTGTGTCCACTTTGTGGCTTTTTAGGCAAATGTGTAAAATTTCTATGTTTACCTCGGAGCTTTGGAAAGTGTGATTTTGCTCTCCATAATAATAATCCAAGCTGTTAAGTGATGAGTGCGAGATGTTTCCCGACAGTACGCATCAGACAGAATTTAAATGTTTTAAATGTTGATTAAAAAACCCTACAAGTGTTTAACTATTCAATTGAGTGGTTTCAGCTCGCCGCAGTAGTGAATTGAGTAGTCTGTGACAATTCAACTTGTATTGACTATTTCACCCCTAAAATTCATCTAATCGCAATAAAACAAAAACCGTTGGAAACGAAATGATTTAAACTTTAATTTTCGTATTTACAAATTTGTTCTAAAACATATATTTACATATGTAATCGTTTTAAAAATGTAGTTTTCTAAATCAATTGATACCGCTCAAGAAAACAATATGAAATTACACAAATATGTCACTTCTCTAAGGCTCAATATCGCTCAGTAAATATTTTGAAAATAATATAAAGATACCTTTGAATTCGACAAGATTTTAATTTTCTAAAACTGCCTTCCAATTAGACGTCACTTTTATAGTTTCGAAAATATAAAGGTTTCTGTAAACCCTTGCAATTGGACAGTTTTCAACCCATGAAACAGCACATTTTGGATCGCTATATCTCTTATAATTCGATATATTTGTATAGATATGTTTATATCAATTTGTAGATAAATGTTCAATCTTTCGTTTTGTGTAAAGAAAACCAAATTTACTGTAACAGTTTTATTTGTACAGTCCTGGGAAATACAGACAAGTGAGAAATTAAAAACTCGGCGTTCTAACACTTTGGAAGCGATGGCTATAACTGTCGGCCACAAGGTATCTTGTGTAGGATTCGTACGTGAGGGTTTTTATTGGTTTGATAATTATAATTTTGTGATTCAAGTAAAATTAAATGAAATACTTTTACAAAATAAGAATTTACAAGTATACAGATGAATTCTTTAATTTATTCTCTACACTTTGTTATAATAGTATTTCATTTTCAAACAAAGCATTTATTCCTAAATTAGGTACTAGTACCAGGAGACCGAGCTAAAGCTCGATTATAAGCAGGGCTATGATTTCAATAACTATTATTGCAAATTTCCGTGAACATCGTTTAGGTTAGGCCTATAACATTAAACAACTAAATAAAGGGTATGTTTATTTAGCAGAAGTATTCGTTGCCATGGTAACTATAAATAGATACAACATTAGGCTTACCTCTAATAAAATACAGTTTAAAAGAAAACAGATGATTATTGTAATGGCATTGAAAACATTTGCATCAGCTGTGCTTCGTTTAAAAGAAAACAGATGATTATTGTAATGACATTGAAAACATTTGCATCAGCTGTGCTTTGTATTGTTTAAAATGGACAAATTTCACTTTTTAATTTAATAAAAAGACGTAGAAAACGAATTTTCCCAGACTGGTGACCATTTCCAATCGATTTCTCGTGGCCAAAAGCCCCATATAAAATCAAAAATCCTTAGAAGGAGATTCCAGATCCACTTAGCAGACAGACAATTATCTCTCGCTTTAGAAGATAAGATTTAAACTAGGCCTAGTATTGTTAGCAGTCTTTTAGTAGGAACATTAAAACTGGTTTCAAAATAATAAATTTGAAATTGATATATATTTTTATACAGTTCTATTTAGAACTAAATTATAAAACTTTTGTACATACTATTGAAAAAATTACAAAAAATTTTTATTACTTTTTATGTAGGCCTAAAGTTGAACTTTTTAATTTCGATACTGAAAGTTTTTATTTCTTGAGCTAATAACTTTGTAAATTTTACATCAATCAATTTTTTACTGGCGTATATAAATTCTTTGAACCTTTCTCTACAAAAAAGCTACGGAACACTTTCGGATTGGTTTATAATTACTATATTTGGCGAATTTTTGAAAAATGCTTGCACATGTACCGAAATGGCTCGGCATTGCAAAACATTAGCATGAACAGATCAGTTGTTGGGTTAATGTGTTGTGTGTGTTTGTATATATGTGTTATATATCAACGAAGTTCACATGAACGAATGAGTGTTTTATGGATCTGAAGATGTCCTTCAAGTAAAGATCAAAACCGGTTATTATGAAACTGACATCCAAAGGAACTGTACAAGACTATAAAGGTACGTAACCCATTCAGCTGTTGTATATTACGCAAATAACTTAACTTGAAATAATGTAACAAATAAATATATGTGACTTCCTTTCTTTTACTTTTCCAATAAAATTCTAAAATCTCAAACTCAAAAACTCTCGGTTTCATTTTTCCTTCTAATTATACAAAAAATACGGTAGTAAATGCATCATCTTATAATCATATAATTTAACAGTTGGGCTGTTAGTAAATAAACATCTACAGGTTATTTCGGTACGTCAATTCTACACTAAACAACTTCTAATTCAATTCCTTAAATATTAAAAATACATTAATTAAAAGAGATGAGTTAACTGAGTCTATGTAATGTTTCTTGTACGTTTTTAATCTAGTAATGCATTTTGAAACCGTACCTTTAGTCACATTTTTTGTGTGAAAGAAGGTGGGTTATCTTAATAATTATCAAAGTTTTGCGAAGTAACTGTACAAAATGTAGTCCATGATATTCTTTATGAAAATAGAATTTAGAAAGTATAATATTTTTCTTGAAATTAATGATCCAAAACAAACTAGATCCACAACTGGCAATGAATGTAGTTAAAAAAACATAATTTTCCCTCACTGGTTATTATACACGTAGCAAGCACACATTTCACCAATTTTGTATTCTTGAAGGGAGAGTTTGTACACATTTCTATAATTAAAGTTTGTACACATTGTTCTAAATCCATGTTTCATATTCAAACGCGATTAAACTGTTTAAAAAATATACCTTTAAATAAACCCCTTAAATCTTGATTCTCGTTCGTTTGATCCTATGAAGCTAATAAGCAAAAATAAGGAAAAAATACTCAAGTTTAGCATGTCTTAAAATATAATGTAGCATCCCAACGCAATATAAATCCTTTCACAAAACATTTTGTAGGTGGTCTGTTATCTGAGGGGTTAGCGTACTGATAGGGTTGTGAATTATTGTTCCCTTATCACCCGGATTCAAACAATATACTTTACTATGTTAGTAACAAAGGGACAGATCAATAAAAACAATACATTAGTGGTTCAGTGGTAATACTTATCTCTCTATATTTATTCATACAATGCAATGATACAAATACATACGATCTGACACCTTAGCCTACACTTATACTACATACATCTATTATACTAGGTATTGACCTTTATAAGACAGACTGGATTACGGTATTGGCAACTAAAGCGTGTTACTTTTATCTGAATAACCCCAAAACTCTGAATATAACGTGACTCTAACTATAGACTGAAATACTTTGGTTTGCTCACTCAGTTTGATGTCTTCACAGGTATCTCGGTGGTCCAGACCTCCCAAATCCCAAGTCTCGATTTCCTGGCCGCACTTTGCACGACGAACCGGCCCAACTTTTCCGGCCTCACACGCTAATAACAGACTGGCCTAACTCGCAGCCCCTTACTGGTCACCCGACCACTCCACTCTGGCCCATCGACCACAATCCTCTGGCCCAGATTCTAGATTCGGATTATACTTTATAACCCGTCTAGCTTCCTTGTTGTCATCTCCAAAACAAACCAAAGCAAAGCGAGTTCCGTGTTCCGCGTTTAACGAACCCTCGCGCGACCTCGCTACAATTTCCGTGTTTATACCGTACTTCCTTGTCCGTCTTAATTGTTAACACCTTAACATCCAAGACACTAATTCTAATAACAAATATAATAAAACATATTTTTACTATACCCTGCAAAACATAACAGTACCGGAGCCCCAAAAAATGTCGTCCTCGAAATTTGCCCTACATCTGAGGGTAGTCCATAACAGGTACATCACACATACATTTACATACAACTCAATAAAATCATTCACAACAAAATTTACAAAACCCAAAATACAAAATACAATTCCTAAAAACGTCCAATAACCCAATAATGTAATCATACACTTAATTCTAACATTGTCCAATATTTTCTAAAAACAGGGATGGGGAAACATAAAGTCTGGGTAGGGGGAATCCGGCGCACTCTTCTGATAGCGACCCGCTATCCGCTGACGAGGCATCCAACACATCGCAAGATCCGTGAGCACTTCCATACACTGTTATCTGCTGAGCCGCAACATTCATGGTAAGAGGTCCCAGAAAAATAGTCACAGAAGATCCGCTCCCGGTCCTGTGGCTGCCGCTGTTGCTGCATCCTCTCCATGGCTCATCGCATATCTAGTAAACCAACGGGATCATAGACGTAGACTGCCGCTAAACAAACTCAAAGTCACAATTAACGGTGGTACACATACAACATACTGATCATTGACCGTCGCAGTCTGAAACTGAGCAAAACGCCATATTTAAGTCTATCACATTAGACCCAGCAAACCACCCCTTACTATCTGCAAAAAGACCCCCAAAATTATACAGCATTGCATGTACCGACACCGTAGTGCACTCTGTCTTATAATCACACATAACTCATCTTAAAAAACTAAATCATACATTATACCATAAACAAATCTACAAAAACATTTTATTAAACTCATAAACTCATAGCTCATAAACTCCATAAACTCAACTCATGTGAGATTCAATAAACATAAACCCATAATCTCACAAACTCCAAAACGCATGAATTAACAAACATAAACAGTACCGCAATAATATTCTGCTCTCATTACAGCATAAATGAACTTGGCCTTGCCAAAAACTGCCGAATTCACTCATCAGCAAAACATGCATAATACAACCTACAATGGTCAACAACATAAACCTTGAAACAATGCCATACTGCCGCATCAGCATACCCCGGCTCGTTAACCGCTTGCTTCACCTAGCAAATATCCGTCGGCTAAAACGCATTAATGCCTGCAAAAATTCAAGACTCAACCTACATAACTCGACAGAGTCTATTCCCTGACGCAGCAAAATGAGTCAATCCCGACTCGCTATGTAACACGCTGTAACACTTACAGCTCAAAACTGCAATGCTCGCAAATTCCTGAGCTTGGCCCGTTCAGAAACATATCACTCGATATCCACCGTAAAAATTACATCAAAACTATTATCGAGGCGTCACAAATATTATCGATGCGGCATCTCCACTTGCCCGTCATTTGAACTGTCTTTCGTCTAGCATTCGCATTCTGATATCCCAAATATCCGTAAAAACAAAAACAAAGCCATTCAACTTACTCCAAAGTTAAATTAATATGAAAGTTCATCACACTCACCGTGTGTACATACACCCGTAACACATTATGCACAAAACGCAACGTTTGTGATTGTGAATTCCAAAGCTCACTACGCATACAAACAATCAAAGAAGACGCACTACTCGGCAACACTGTATTCTCAGCTAAGCTTACTAGATTCACCTTAATCGCAAATACAGCCATATGCTACCAAATATAGTAGGTCAAACCCGAGAAGAACTATTTATAACGAGGAAAAAATAAGAAACACAAATTGCCGATCACAAATTCCTATCGTTTTACCAAGTATCTCGTACACTTTGCACTTAAAATACCACACTTGAAAAACCACATTGTTTATAATATTCATCTAACATATTTGAAACATTTCATTGAAATAATATCACACACATATCAATTTATAAATATACACATGTTATCACATACATATAGTATACATCAATCACTTTATTATGGAAGTGCCAAATATACCGTAAGTCAATCACGTACACAACTTGTATTTGTATTGCCGCTCTAAGTCAAAAATAATACACTTTATAAAAGACCCAACTCTACAGCCAATTCAAAAAAGAAAAAACCAATAAAAAAAATTCCCCAAAATCTACCAACACTTTCCCAAATCAAAATTTTGTTCTACAAAAAAAATCAAAAACCCTTTAAACTGTCTAAATTTTTACCATGAAAAATCAATTACTCTTGAAATAAGTACGGTACTTTGAATTATTTTCATCTAACCAGCATCGATCTTATCTCAAGCATGAAACAAAAGGCATTTGGCACTATCACATTTCAATAAAACAACAATACTTATATCTACTAAAATCCAAAATCATATCACAGGCAAAAAAAAAAATACAAAAGTAAATCGTCTGATTTTTAATTAATCCAAAAAAAACGCACTCCAAATTATGTTTAAAAGATTTATAATCGTTTGGCCTTATGGTTGTTATCTCACAAAAATGCTATTTTTCTTCTAAAATATCCTCATAAATGCAACCAGTCCAAATGACATACAAATTTATTTACTACAAATAACAAATACTTAATCACAAAAATCTATCAACGTAATCTATAAAACGTACAAAAATGAAAAAGAAAAAGAAAAACCACTGTACTAATCTATACAAAAAATTTAAACTTAATCACCTAAACAAATCGCTCTCTTTCCTTCTAAACAGAAACTTAATTAACCTCCCAAAAAGTATTTTTTTTTCACTAAAACTCTGAAAACTATTTTTGGTAAAAACCAAAACCCACGGCCTTGCACTACTTGATAGGGTTGTGAACTACATACATTTCCTTTACTAGATACTACTTTCGTATGACAGACTGAAAAAAGAACTCGGTAAACAAAGCTACTGAATTTACTTTAATTAAACTTTCCCGTTAAACATTTGGCTCCAAACTCAATGTGATATCGATAGACTAAGTACTCTGTCTACTCACTTAAATCTCGTTTTACTGCAGAACCGGTGTCGTCCTTCAATCTCGTGTAGACTTCTAGTAGTGATGACTTGTCTCTTGCTGTCCAGCTTCCAACCCGTAGCTTCTCAATCACAATACTTGGCCAAGTCCCGGCCAAACATCCCTAGCTAACTGGCCTAGCTTTCCGGCCCCACACTTAACAGACTGGCCTCGAATCTAGATTAGGGTTATGCTTATATAACCCATCTAACTTCCGTGTTGACAAACTACACTGTCCTTCCGTGCAACACAAAAACACTTCCGCCAAGCTCATCCTTCCTTATTATGATTCCTTGTTTACCTCCATCTGTCTTACGCAAAGTAATATCTTTACACCAAACATACTAACTCTAATACTGAATATAACTACTATATATCTTTTAACACACACACCATCAATTCGTAACAATACGCCTCCTCTGAAAAATGTCGTCCTCGACATTTGTCCTACATTTCCTTCGGAAGGTATCTTCCTAAATACATACTTCTACAACACACACACATTTACAATAAAATTTACAAAATCCAAAATACAACACACAACATATAAAACGTCCATTGTTTGGGGGAATAAAAAGTTCTGGGGAAACAGAAAGTTTGGGGAAAACTGGGGTGTGGGAAAGGAATCCGGCGCACTATCCAGATAGCGACCCGCTATCCGCTGACTAGGTATAAAACACAATTCAGGATCCCGTAGCCACTGACCGCTTCCTCTACACAGTGTCTGCTGTCCGCTGCCACGCCCGCAACATCCAAGGCAGAGGTTCCTTAAGAATGGTCCTAGCAGATCCGCCCTCAGTTCTGTGTCCGCCGCTGCTGCTGTATCCTCTCCGTGGCTCTTCTCATATTTGGTATGGCAGCTGCCGCCATCACATCTTGTATCGCAAGTATGCTGATGCAAGTATGCCCGTATGCTAACTTCCTTCAACAAACTCAAAAGTTATAATTAATGGTGGCATCTTTAACTTCCAATCAATGCCCAAATCTTCTACAGTCCAAAAACCATAGTAAACCTTATACTTAAGCCATTTAATATACCACATTGAGGAAATCATCCCTTATATACAAAAACCAAGTCCCCCGCCAAACAACATAGGTCTGAATTTTACCGACACCTTGGTGCACACTGTCTTACAATATATTATAACCCATTACATACATAATATACACAATATAACATAATACATATAATTCATAAAAACTTAGCAACATAACTTATATAATACAAATATAGACCAAAATACAAAAACGCAGACTATCATCAAAGAACCAAGAAAACCACACATCTAACGTCGCTCACCGGGTAGCTACATATTTCTTTAATCTGGCCACATGCCCATTCTCTGGCTTCAATCGCCCATGCTTGTACATAGCAACCCTGTAATTTTTCCGCAAGACCTTACATGGCCCCGAATAGTTCCGCACCAATTTGTCATGCCTCTTCGGCTCCCGAACAAACACCTGCTTACCTACACAGTATTCTACCCCTGTATATCTGTTGTCATTCCGCTTGCGTTCGCGCCATAATCCGAGATAAATCCTTTCGTGCCTTGGGAATCATATTCCGTACTGCTACTGGTTTAGTAAAATTCCTTAAACCGTAATTATTAATGGGTAGTGCGCGACTTTCATGGAGTAATCGTCTACGCACGTTCAAGGTCATTATACCATGCCGCCGAATTATTGACTTACGTTCGCTAGGATCATCTGTTCCGCTTGGCAATGACTTCAATTCAAGGTCGCTGACACAGCTATCGCGCATTGAATGGACTACGTTTCCGCGTACGTTATTGTTTTGCTGATGGCAGTGCATTCGCTTTCTTACAAAATTCACATGTTTTTGTTGTTCCCGACGCTGTGTGACCTTCCATTGCAACTCTACATTATCCTTTTTACTAGCGTTTATCAGAAACAAACCTTGTCTCCGAGGCTCCTCTGGTTCAGCGGAATACCTTCGCTGCATCCTCGGCCCTTGTCGCTCTTCCTGAAATCGACGTCTACAGTCCCTAGCAACGTGCCCTATTTTATCGCATATGCAACATGTGCGTTGCTGCGCTGGATACCTGTACCGTTGCGTGTAGAATGCGCAT
This sequence comes from Philaenus spumarius, assembly GCA_018207615.1. Classification (NCBI taxonomy): domain Eukaryota; kingdom Metazoa; phylum Arthropoda; class Insecta; order Hemiptera; family Aphrophoridae; genus Philaenus; species Philaenus spumarius. The sequence continues at coordinate 5,968 of JAGFPH010018064.1, read as the reverse complement.
CCGTCCATTTCCGATCGCCCTTTGTAGTTTCCTGGCTCCTGCCTCCGATTGTAGCTGTAAAAGTATCCCATGTCTTCAAATTTCGCCCCTGCACTCATTGGAAAAGTGCCCTAGCTTGCCACACTCCCAACATGTATAACTCTGCGTCGTATACTGGTCACGCTGTGTATTTTCATACCGCCCTCCGGTCTCATAATATCCATGGAATGCCTTCCGATCGGGCGCCCTATGGTTGCCGTAAGATCTCTCCCTACATGGCGACCTGTCGTCCTGGAACCGCACCTGGCTCTCCCTATTATCTTGCATCCTACCTTCGTATTGTGTCTCATACGTTCCCCGCTCGCGATGTGCCGACACCTGCATATTGTCTAATATAGCCATAACTCTGTCTATCCTTTCTCCCAGTTCAGCCACCTGCTTATCCGCAGTATCGTCGGACGAATGACACCCCAATCGATTCCGCATTAAATAAGCCTTCTCGTATGACCTAATATTGTCCCTCAGATTTTTCAACGAAGAATTGTCCAACATTGCTATTTGCTGTAGCAATGCTGGGTTGAGCCTCTTCAAAATATATGCACACAACTCTTGTTCTGGCATTTCCGCATCTATACGTGCGCATAAGTGTTCTACGTCTGAACAATACTGTACGAAGGATTCATCTTGCAATTGTACCCGATTATTAAGCTTCATTAACAACATCTCCTTTTCCTGCGTGGGTGTAAATGTATTTAAAAACAGTCCCTTTAACTCCGTCCATGTGAAAACATTGTGCTTACGCTCAAAATTATCGTAAACTGTTAAAGCAACACCTCCTAAATACAGGGGGAAATATACTAATTTTCTGTCATCTGCCCAACCATTAGCTAACGATGCATGCTCAAACCTTGTCATGTTACTTAAAACATCGTCCCCCATAGTACCCCGGAATTTACATGGATCAAAGAAAGTTACTCGCTCTGCCATTTTTGGTTGTATAAACAAACTAGCCGTACAACCTATGCCTTTTGTTGTCACTAGTGTAGAACGTAAATTAGAACGTATGCATTCTAAATCTGCTTTCTCAGATGCGCAAAAACCTAAATCTGTCAAAATTTTATCTGCGCTATTTTTGTTCAAAGCCTTTATTTCAGTTAAAGTTAAATCAATGCAACTGCAGAAACCACCGGAGTGTATTCCCTGACGTAAGCAAGACAACGCAAGGCCTACACGCTGTAGTATTTAAACACTGTAACACTTAACACATAAATGCCACGCTCGCAAATTCCTGAGCTAGGTACACATAGAAAACAAACAGAAACATATAATTCAATATCTACTGTATTCCACACTTCCAGTTACTCAATCCGCCGAAAGTGCAAAATACAGCTATTGGTACCAAATAGAGTATGTTGACCCGTGAAGACTTACACGTTTCGAGGAAAGGAGGAGCTAATTGCTGACAATGAATTCCTACCGTGCCGTAACAATTAATTCATTCAGCCTGCAAAACATAACAGTACCTGACTAAAGAAAATAATGACCCCGGTTAAGAGTGATGAGAATGAATGTATGTATTGATGGAAAGAGATTGATAGCTCATCGGTGTAATTCTCCTTTAAACCAAAAAACATGCAAGTTCCTTTAAGTAAACTGGCACACAAAGGTTAGTTCAAAATGCATAGTTTTGTATATTAAAATATCTCTTTTATAATGATGTTATATTGCTACTTCAATACGATGGCATTTCGGTCGACCGACATTTTCTGGGTTTCATAGACGCCTAACAAACAAACCTGAATAGTACAATATTTTCCTGTGAGTTTATCTTTAAATACTTTAAAAAAATGTTTACAGTAAAATATTTCTAATGCAATAAAGTGTGCCTTGTGCCTTGTAATAAAATAAAATGCTAGACTACATTATTTTCAAATTAATTTAGATCATATCTTTAAAATCGGTTGAATCCACTAAACACAGTTTCAGGAATTGCTTTGTATAGAACCGTATGAGCTAATCACTTTTTTGAAAGTGAAAAACTTACCCATTTCACCTCTATCAAATATCTTTCCAAGAGTTTTTCTGTGTGCGTTTGATTATTTTTGGGAATATTCACACAAAGGTACAAACAAAATATCAGCTTGAAGATACAATATTTATATCCTTTTTAGTCTAATGGTATTGTGCTAGTAATAAAGTATCTTCCTATTTTACCCACCATTGGTATCTATATAATTTATTTGACAAAATAATAACCGTAGGCTAAAAATGTATTTTTTTTTAAACATTCATAAATTATAATATTTGTCTAGCTCAGGGGCGGATACAGGATTTCATTTTGGGAGGGGTCATAAGAATTCGAAAACAATATTACCAAGAATTTATCAACAACGGGTCTGGAGGATTAAAAAATATGTATAAACTCTATGGAATAGTTTTTTAATGCATTTGTAGGCCATACATATTTTCTTGAAAGAGCAAGAGTTTCTTGCAGATTAAAGAATAAAATAAACACTAATTATTGAAGAGTTAACAGGAACGATACTAAAATCATAACCATAACACGATCATTAAATCCACTTTGTTTCATTAAATTTAAAACAACGTAACACACGCCCTCACTTATTGAAGTCATACAACTCCATACAGCGGCGCGCTCCGTAAAACAATTTTAGCCCAACCAATAGAGATTTTTTATTGTTATTGAATTTCAGCAAGCAACATTCACAGTGGCTTTAAGGGTAGCACATAGGTGTATAATATACAAAAATTATCAGGCAAGGAAATTTTTGCGCATTTTTTATAAATAAAAATAACAATAAATTTCGACAAACGTTGATATTATACAAATTTATGCAAGGATAATGATACTTCCAACGAAACATTTGTAGAGAATTAAATAATCTACAAAAACCTCAATCGGACCATTTCTCACCTAGAAAAGTCGGAAAATTTACTATTAAAAATTACTATTTTTTAAAAGTTCATATCTTTGTTAATTTACAATATTTAGGGCAGATCTTTTGGAAAATTGTTGTTTAGTATGTGTACTTCAGACAGGAGGAAGATGACATTTGTCGCATTAATAGTTTTTGCACAATTGCAGTATAACCAATTTAGGCCATTATCTTGCATATTACGGAGGAGAAGAGAACGGCAGAAGAGAACCGCTTTCTGGCAAATTTACCATCAGGGTCGGCCGCAAATTTACACGTTTCGCGATATATTCTGAAGCATTTTTATTATACTTTTTTTCTTTTTTTTTTTTTATTATACTTTATCAACCTTATTAAAAAATTGCAGCTATACGAATTATAGATTTTAATATCTACTTACAGAATCCGGTTGGTAAAATTTAAATGAGCCACAGAGCCACTCAGGTTAATTGGGCGCATTATGCAAGATAATGGTCTATATTGTTTATACTGCAATTGTGCAAAAACTATTAATGCAACAAATTTCATCTTCTTCCTGTTTGAAGAACACATGATAAACAATCATTTTCTGAAAAATCTGCTCTTAATATTGTAAATTAACAAAGATATGAACTTTTAAATAATGGTAGTTTTTAAGAGCAAGTATCTTGATTCATTTGTCATCTATATATATAAAATTCAATGTATGTCCGTTTGTTTGTATGTTTGTCCTTTATGCGTTACCAAACCGTCCATCCGATTGCTTTGAAATTTTGCATAGTAACACAGGTTGACCCTGGGAAGGTTTTAGGCCATTTACCGAAGTCCTAGGACATTAGGGCTACGCCCCAGTGGCCCTCAAAGTTTCAATGTTAATCTTATGGAAGGTCAATCTTAAGGAAGAAGAAGAAAGATTTCTTTTGATTTTATCAGGGGCACAAAAAACAGCTGTTCGTATGAAAAGCTTAAAACAGCTGATTTTGATCAACAACTGATTTGGATCAAAAACTGAATATAATTTTAGGTTAGGCCTACAAAAACTAATTATTAGTATCAGGTTGATTTGTCTATCCGTGCAAAGCCGGGTCGGGCCAGCTAGTTTTTTATAATATTAACAAAAACCCCAACAGTCCTAATTTATTGTAATTTTTGTTTATACGAAATGCTCAAAAGCTCCTTGCCTGAGAGTTTTTGTTTTTTACATACACTTATCTACCCTTAAAGTCACTGTTGATGTCCCTTGCTGTTAAATTCATTAATAAAATTATAATTTTTTTGCTCTATTGGCTGGGCTAAATGCGTTAAGACAATCGGTGCAATGGTACTTATTTCACAGACAAGATCTATAGCTGTAACCCATGAACAGTAAATCAGGGTTTCCTTATATCAAACGAAACTATAGAATTTACACTAAAATTCATATAAACATCAAAGTACAAGTATAACGATTTGCACTAGATATATCGATTACAAAATATGCTTAATCATTGGTTGAAAAACTGTCAAATCTTCAGGGCTTACAGAAAACTTCATATCTACAAAATTATAAGAGTGACGAATGATTGGAAGACTATGTTAGAAGGTTCAAATCTTGACGAATCCAAAGGTGACCTAAATTCTTTTCAAAACAAGTCTGTCTAAGGATTATGAGCCTTAGAAAAGTGAAAAGTTTTGTGTCTTTTCTTTTTGTTTTCTCGCGCGGCGTCATCTTTTTAGACAACTACAATTACAAACGATGATTACATAATTTGTAAATATATGTTTTAAAACAAATTTGTAAATAAAAAAATTAATGTTAAAAACATTTCCTTTCCAATCGTTTTTGTTTTATTGAGATTGGATGATTTATAGTGGGTAAAATATTCAACACAATCAGACGATACAATAATGCTGCCTGCCACTTGCTCGGCGGGCTGAGACGACAGTAGGCTACAGTGTAATTTGGCGCTTGTAGGGTTAAATCAAACATATAAATCAAGCCTTTAAAAATGTTTTTGGGGGGGTCATGACCCCCATGACCCTCCCCCTGTATCCGCGCCTGGTCTAACTTTAGTAATGCAAAATGGCTTAGTAGGGGCTGCTGGTCCGATTCTAAAATGTTTCACAGGTTCCGTAATATTCAGAATACAATTAAGTTATGAAACTATAAGCTTTATGGTAAGGAATAATAATAAACTAAACTACCATAGCTTTACACCTCTTCCGCTATAAAATTATGAAGATCCGCTGTAAGTGCATGTATCGTGTTAACAGACAGACAGATACAAAAATTATCGCATGATTTCAATACTTTAGCATTTTAATGCGAGCCGAAGTAATACAGTAAAAAATTAAGTCCTTTACCTTTAAGAAAATTGTTTTATTAATTATTGCTTTCATTAGTGAGAATTTACAATGTAATTATAATAGATTTACAAAGTGTCCCCCATCAGTGTAAGTGCAAGCAGTCGCTCTTCTGAAAACATCATTAACAGATTTCAACAATGTGTTGTGATGAATATTGTGTAAAATCTTTTCTACCTTAATTGACATTTCTTCCATTCAGAAATGTATAGTCTACAACTGATCTCTTATGTATTCTAAGGGAGAAGATCTGGACTTCTCACTGGCCAAGCAATATGGCCTTGGCTACCAATACACCTATTTTGGAAATGTGCATTTAAACAATCCCTTACCCTGCCAAGTTGTGTGCTGGAGCTCCGTCTTGTTAAAAATAAATTTGCATTCTCTTACTTAAAGGCACAGCAATTCACGGTATCCAGAGTTCTCTCATAGAAGTACACAAATAAAATTTGATTGTTGAAGATTGCGCACCAGCAGTGTAACGTTCAAAACCCCTGCAAGCCTTTTTAACTCAAAACAAGATACTAACTCCTTAACAAAAACGCATTGGTGAGGTATCTGTTCCAATTTCAGGGGCAACATTTTAAATAACCAGTTAGTTTCACCTATTGGCCACCCCTAGCACTGCATGCTTTCATTTTGGTTTCTGCACATCAAGCTAGAATTCCATTTAGCCATCTTGTTTGACACGCTCTGCTATCATTTATTGTACCAGTTCTCCCTTAGATGTA
>JAGFPH010018062.1:0-16811 GCA_018207615.1 Philaenus spumarius | reverse complement strand
AACGGATTTGAATGAAATTTGGTATGTAGCTTCCTCTAGGGCCATAGATGTTCGCTAAGAAAGGGTTTAAAAAAAAATTTTAGGGGGGTTTGGGGGGCAGTCAAAGTTACAAAATCACGATTTCTCTAAAACTATCAAACGGATTTGAATGAAATTTGGTATGTAGCTTCCCCTAGAGCCATAGGTGCTCGCTAAGAAATTAAAAAAAAAAAAAATCAAAATTTTAGGGGAGGTTTGGGGGTCAAAGTTACTACAAAAAACCATCGAACGGATTGGAAGGCAATTTGGTATGTATCTTCCTCTAGGGCCCTAGGTGCTCGCTAAGAAAGAGTTTTAAAAAAAAATCGAAATTTTAGGGGAGGTTTGGGAGAGGGGGGTCAAAGTTTCTAAAAATCCCCATAAGAAATACATAGTGTAATATATTTATTGATATAATATATTTTTTGTTAATATACATTTAACTTTTATTTGTCTATCCGTGCAAAGCCGGGTTGGGCCAGCTAGTACTTTATAGAAAAATAATAATACGAAGGTGGACAGTATTTGTTTTCTAAAAAAATTGTTACAATTAAAACTACAAAAGGTTTTACCATTTTTGTTAACCGTAGGTTTAAGATTTAGGAATCGACTTCAAACTTCTAATAAGAAGGCGTTCGTTTAGCACCAACTATTTTCTCTAGTGGGGAATAATTGGAACTCAAAAACTGTTTAATATTTCTTCATCGTTTATGTTAAAAAAAAAAAAATGTTTAAAAGAGTATATAAAGTAGGCCTACTTTATTTGAGTTGTGAAGGTGCATAAATAACATTTGTATTAAATAACATTACGCATTTTTGTTTATTAATAAAATGCATAACGTCATGCCATTGTTACTCACCATTAATAATTCCTACAACGACTAGCACTTGAAGACCACAATGTATATGGCAACAGTTTATATTTTGTATTCATGCACTGTGTGTGTTTTTTATGTATTCAGCTGAGGGCAAAGCCTCTGCTTGACCTAAAGCAACAAACAAATAACAGGTATACCAATAATGCATGCGTAGAACACGGAACAGCTTTTATCAGTTACGGCGATCTATAGAACTACCCGAACTGTGTTTACCTGCACGCAAGAGTTCATGGGTGAAATGTTCCAACTTCGGAGTAAACAAAACTATTAAGTTGTTGGAAAAGTTTTACTTTAGCGTGTATAAGCACATATTTCCCTTACGTACACAATTTTTTGTGATGCCAATTAAACGTTTAAATGAAGCTGATACATACCTATAATATGTGTGCACGTACTTATTATATTTTATAAGAACTTTATCTTGTTTTGAAAACTAACGACGTTCGTATCCAATGAATAAAGCAGCTTTCTATTTACGTTAGTGTTTGTTGCAGCAATTTTATTGTCATTTATTTTGTTTGTCGCCAATTCGACTACTGTTATAAATTAATATAATGTTAACAACTTACCGCAGTTAATAGTCACTTTTCATATTTAAAAAAAACGACGGCCATTTCGGCTATTTAACCATTCTCAAGTTATTAGAGAACATCCTCTGTTGTCTTGAAACACTTAACAAAAACACGTTCCAAACATTTCACAAACATGTTCATTAAATTCACAACCGAAATTCAAAACAACAACAGTATTAATTCTTTATTTGATCTAACAATAATAATATCGAATGGCAACCATTAATTTCAAAATAACAGGAAACCTACTCACACCGACCATACAATTCACGCCTCCTCTAACCATCCATTTTCCTTTAAAATGGCAGCATACAATAGTTTTATTCATAGACTCAGCAATATACCAATTACACAAAAAGACTTTCAAGAAGAATATTATACAATCAAACGTATTGCCATCAATAACAGATATTCACCATCTATTGTAGACAATATATTTAACAAACAAGAGAAAACATCTGGAAGTCCCAAGACTAAATCAGAAAACAAACATTTCGTTTTAGAAAATCTCAAATATTTATCATACACTGTAGGCGACGTTTTCCTTAAACAAGAGTACACCATCACATTAAAAACTAAGAACAATTTACACAGCGTCATAAACATAAATTAAGTTAAATGTGAGACATTTGATAGCTCAGGTGTTTATGAAGTATCTTGTGCTGATTGTCCAATGAACAAACGGGCAGATCCTTTAGAAAAAAGGTTTAAATAACATATCCCGACACCCAAACAAATGCTACGTCATCAAAAATTGAATGGAAATATACCGAACACCTTATTTAAAATAATCATAACTTTGATTAATCTTTGAAATTAAGAAATCTAGGATTAAGAGTACGGTAGTTGACATAATTTGAATGTAAACAATTGTTGTATTTTAAGATTGACAGTGTATCTGTTTCTGTTAGAAATGCTATTGTGCTATAAACGAATCTAATCTAAGATAGTCAAAACACTCCCAATGGGATTTGATACACCGTTCATTCCACTAACACTGTTTCATTTTTAACTTTGTTTGTTCATTTTGCCATTGACTATGAATGTTGTGCAATTTTCTTCTTATTTCTTTCAACTGATGCTAAAACCTTCTCTGCTATAGTACCTAAAACGAGGGTTTTTTATTTCTGTTTTTATAATCAACATCTCGGTAATCACATAAGCGTGGATTGCTTTCATAATATTCTGTTAATTTAATTACGTCATCACGCCGCGCCGCCATCTTTGCGGTTTCCTTTTAAAATTTTTTTTTTGGTAGGTGGAATGCATTTACCAAGACCTCTCTCAAGAGAAGGTACTGTGGGACTCGGTCCGAAAAGACAATACCCACTAAACCCCCCCCCCCCTCCCCAAACAATCGTGAAACAAAGAAATGAAAAAAAAAATTCGACCACGCAGCTGGACCGCTGACGTGAGTTCAGCAAATTTCCAAAATTAAGTTTATAGGCCTATGTTTTAGAGTTTCAACCAACAATTTGGGAAATAGGTCTACTCACGAAGGCGTTGAACAGCTGTCTGTGTGTACGTAATATATTAGTAGAATTTGTTTGCGCCTAGTGGCCTCGCGAGTTTACACCACTTGGCTTCGAATCGGGTACTTCTATGGTATTTTACGTTTTGGTCGATTTTGGGGGAACCAAGCGAGCTATAAGGTCGCGTAAAAAGCAAAATGTGCAGAATAACATCCTACATTTATATGTTTAGAAAAAAACTTTTAAAACATTTCATTCTCGTAGTAAAAATCTCAAAAAATAGTTACTTCCGGTCAAAAAACATAATTCCGGTTGTTGGATTTTTTTGGCTAACGAACTCGTCCGAGCGACGTAGACAACCAACATGCGAACCAAATTTGAACCAAATCGAACTTAAAATGCGGCCGCTAGAGTGCAAACACACACACACACACATATATATATATATATGAATTTTAATGACACCCCAAAACGTGTTCTGGGGATCATGATCGGTGCTCATTTGCTACTCCTTGGGTCTCACCATAAGGGCCACTGCATAGCTCATTTTTCCTATGGAAATTCGCTAATAACGCAATTACTTGTGTACAAAAATACTCGAGATGTACCCTATAAGCTACAATAACTGTAGTAAGTGGGTCTGAATGGGTTAACATTCGCAAGAAGTCGCTTCACCTAAACTGTCAGGAGTTTACTAGCATCACTGTTTACCCCAGTAACTTTTCATCCGACAGTCTACAGGACATTTATTACAAAAGTTTTCTTGCATATGTAAAATCGGCATAAGCAACTGACAACATTCCGTGAAACAAAGGTTAAAGGCGATGTGAACTTTTGACCAAAATAAGTTTAGATTATTAATTGCCTGTACAATATTTATATTTACTATAGGTTCTAGTAATTGAAATGAAATTGTAAGAAATTTTAACATTTTAGTAAATTAATTAAATATTAAATACATTGAAATTAATTTTGAACTTATAATTCAATCCTAAATAGATTTCATTGAATAACCTCTTGTTATGCCCCTTAATATCAAGTTAAAGTTCAATTAAAAATAAAACAAATAGCTATACACTAAGATATTCTAACAATATTTGATTAAATAATTAAATAAGTCAAATAAATGTCATAAGCATTAACATACACGTGTTAACATGGTGAAATTAAATAGCCTTGACAATCTACAACAATAGCAATCTACCTTGACAATCTGTAACATGATAGTTTCACTTTGTAAAGTATAAAATCCGTTTCTCGACTACACGCTAGGAGGAAAAATAACCGATAAAACCAAAAGGAGTAAAAGGGTTGTGTAGAATGGGAAGCTGGAGTGTTGTGTAGTGAAGGAATTGAAAACATTTTTCAAAGGTGAAGAGTTATGTAAACAGCACAGTATTGATTGATCATTGTAAGAGGTGAGTTATCGCAAATCTCTATCTACAGACAGAAAAAGGGTTCGACGTCAAAACCCGCCTTTGTAGTTTTTGTGTAAATAGAAGTAAAGGATAATTTGAAAGTATAGACTTGGAAATATTTAGTCTGAGCTCTGAAAGCGATCTTGCTTCAGAGAGATGTAATGAATAAAACACCACGTTACTTCAACTTGTACTTCAATAGATTGTTTTGAAGAAAGAAATCAGAGTACAAATATTTATGAAAATAGCAATATCGAACTTTGCTTTTAAAATGTTGCCAATCACATTATTGCTGTACTGGTTGTATAGAATTCGGACAAAGTTTTTAATCGAAACTTTGCTAGTAATAAAAACCACTGTTTTTATGTAGGGAAAGTGAGAGAATAATGTCTTTAAGAGAATGTGTATATCTATTTCAAAGACAAAGTCGCCATATTATTCAGTGACTCATGAACTGAAATAATCCTAACCTAACAGTGTGACGCATTTATATAAAACTAAAATGGGCGCGAAATAAACCAGTTTGTAATAGTAAGGCTAACAACAGTATACTGTAATTGGAACTAACCTACAATGAATTGTAGAACACACGAAAATTATCAAAATAATATTGATATCTAATAACATATTTGTTTATCTTAATATAGAGCGGTCTACATTTTCTAAATTCTTGTTTGCAATTAATAATGAAGTTTCCAATGAATATATTGTGTTTAGTTTCACTTTATTTTCAACAATGCAGAGTTTTCTATTTTGAAATTATGATTTTGATGTAAACAAGGTTTAACCAATAGTGGAATTAATCGGGCCTAAACCCATAACAACATCTTTCTTAAAACAGAACCTAGACCTGACAATCTTAATTCACCCGTAGGAAAGATAGATTCCTTTGGTTAGTAATATCATTGTATTTCGATAACTAACTTTATTATACATGATCTATGGTAATATACTGTATAGAGAAGGTAGGAAAGATAGAAGGTTGTAGTAATATAGAGAAGAATAGGAAAGGTCTAGGAGATGCTGCTATCTGGCAGAGAATAAAGTCATTAGAATTTTAGTTTCTAAGGCTGTCCAGGAAGTGCTGCTATCTGGTAGAAAATGAAGAAAATTAACTTAGAAACAGTATTTTTTTATAAAACAGCTTTATTTCACTACTTAAAGACAGTTTACAAAACATAGTTACAACATTGCAATATTTTTGTAGTTCTTTACTATTTTCTTAAATAATGACTGCACTTAATTTGTATATTTAACTGAGAAATTTCCAACATTACTAAAGATTTTGCTATTGTTTGACAGAAATTTTCTCATATTATTTTTTTTTCACTTCACAACACTAACACTAGTTTTATCACTTAACACAATAAAATTGTTCGCCCTTTTTTTTGCTGGAGTGTCACATTTTTCACTGATCTGCATCTAGTGCAGTAGAATTAAAGAAACGCATATTTTATTTCGTTTCAGGATGCCATGCAGAATATTCATGTAACTATGCATAAAGTAAGTGGCATTATTCCTAATACACTTTTCCACCTCCAGAACATTGTTTAAATAATGGTTTAGTATGAAAAACCGGAAAAATCTGTTTTCCTTAAATAGTTTGAAGGACAATTGCCAATTTGTATTTCAAATTTGGTTTAGGCCTACTTGTAGGGTACTAAATAACGGTTAACTTGAGACCTCGTAAGTTAAAATCGGTTAATGGCTTGTTTAAATAATTGTAAAAAACCGACAAAACTTTCCAAATTTTAAAATATTTTTCATTCTTTGATAAAAGCACATAAACCCTTGAAACTTTTAGAAAATAAGCCTTTTGTAGCCCTTAATTTATCATTGAAATTTAACTAAACAATATTAATTAGTTTACGAGGTATATATTATTTTTTTAAAAAAGGTTTAAATGTTTAATACAATTAGACCCACCCAGTTGCCGTCCTCGTGGAGATTCATTCGAGGCTAATGTTTTCGTCGAAACTTATGTTTTAGGTATACGTTTAGGGTAAATCAAATTTGCATTATTTTAACCTTCAAAATGGCGTCTGAAAAAGAATGACTTTTTTAAGTTAGGTTTTTTGAAAATATCTTTGCAACAAATGGAAATATTGGTATAGCCCAGTCGGTATAGGTTACAACTACCAGTAATTTGCAATACGGCTGATTTTTTTTTATAAATACCTTAAAGTATGTAGATTAACATAAAAAAAAGTTTACCGGTCTATCGATTTCCCAAAGTCGAAAAAAAATCGATTATCATTTTTTTCGATTATCCTTAATATTTCGAGCTGGGATGAAGATAGAGAAAAATAAAAATACCACCGTGTAGGGGAGGTATTTATTTTTCAACAAAAAAGATCATATGTATTTATTTCGTCCGAGCAATAGTTTGTCTGGAAAAAAATCGATATTGCAAGTATGTATTTTGCAGCAGGGGAAATCACTAAAAGGGGACATATATAAAGCGTTGAATCATTCTAAATTGGCCAAATTTTTATATATCGAATTGAAACTTGACATAGGAGTTAAAATATATATTTTAAACATTTATGCTGAGTCTCAGCTTGTTATTTTGAAAATTACCCGATCTAGAGCCACTTGACTTATCAATGGGTTTCTTGATTTTAGGAGTACCAGACCCAAAAATTCATTTTAATCAGCTCCAGTTTAGAAAATTTTCAAAATATCAACCTGAAAGTTTTTTTACAAGTTAAATATACAGATTCAAACAAGATCAAGGAGCATAAACATTTTTTTTATTTACTTTTCAAAGCACAAGTAACTTAAAAAAGTATAATTTTAGACCTTTTTAGATTTTTCATCAAAAAGCTTGAGTTAATCGGCTGCAGATTAGTCAATTTTTTAAATATAGTTTTTAAAATAAGTATCGCAAAAAACAATTGTGTTTTTAACTTCTGTACCAATTTTTAAATCGATATGTTCAAAAATGTCGAAAATGGAGTCGTTGAATCCAAACGTGTTATATAGTTAAAACGAGATAGGTAAAAGAGAAGACTATTTTCAAGCGCCTCGTTTTTAAAAATAACATGAAAAAAATCGTTCATACTTACTAAGAATATTTATACTGGTCTACTCAACTTGTGAAACAAATTTGATGTTGATATTCCAAAAATTGACGAAACTGGAATAGATTGAAATTAGTTCGTGGGTCTGGTATTCCCTAAAATCGATAATCGAAATCGACTCCTAAATCGGGTCATTTTCAAGATAACAAGCTGAGACTCAGCATAAATGTTAAAAATATATATTTTAACTCCTACGTCAAGTTTCAATTCGATATATTAAAATTCGGCCAATTTAGAATGAGCCAAAGCTTCATATATGAATAAGATGTCCCCTTTTAGTGATTTCCCCTGATGCATTATCGAATTTTTATTTTTCTCTATCTTTATCCCAACTCAAAATATTAAGGATAATCGAAAAAAATGATAATTGATTTTTTTTTCGACTTTGGGAAATTGCTAGACTGGTAAACTTTTTTTTATGTTAATCTACATACTTTAATGTACTTATAAAACAAATCAGCCGTATTGTAAATTACTGGAACTTTCGGGCTAAATTTACCCCTACCGACTGGCCTAGTATGCCACTTTGATATATCAATAGCTGGCAATTTTACACGTACTTTTTTTTAAAAAAGTTGCTCTAGCTCAACTTGGTGCCGAGATATTTTAAATTCACAATTTGTTTTATTTATAAACATTAAGGATTGATAATGTAGTAAGTGCTAGTTCAATACTTAAACCTTATATTACCATTGAGTTTGATGGAAAATTAAGTTTCTTAAAGTGCAATAAATGATTTCAAAGAGACTGTAGTTCCTGAGCGGTGAGAAGAGACGGGATTGAGTCATTACTGCTACGAACAGAGAAAATTTCACTTGTTCAAATCGAATGTCAATGAAAAAGTTGTTGTTGCTCCGTTATTTATGGACCGATTTCAATATTTAAAAAAAATCTGTGGTAGAACATTAAAATATTAATAAACTGTAATATTACTTTTGTCCAAATTTGCATCAAATTTACAGGGTGTTAGAAAAAACCTTTCAGGACTTTGGGATTTGATTTGTCATACAAAAAGGATGAAAAAAGTATGTTCTAAAACATTCGTCTATCTAAAGTTTCGTCAATCTGTATGTTTTTTTATACTTAATACGGTATATCTTAGGTCTCTCTGAAGATTCAACTTCACACTCGGTATGTGTATTACATATAATAAGACCCATTTTGGTGTGGAATATCAAGTTTATACTTTGTACAATTTCAAACTGGCAGCCATTTAAAATTTCTAAATCGCAATATCTCAAAATCCGTAAATTTGCAAAAAATTACAAGATACAATAAAGATGCTAAATTTTATCATCTAAATAACGGTGCATAAATTATTAAGATTCCAATACACTATTATTTTTGTTTTAGAAATTTTATGAAAATATGACTACATGCGAATTTTTCGGTAATAATGGCAAAAGTTCACGTTTCTATTTCGAAAAGTTGTTACTGTAGAGCTATTTTATAAATCCACCATTAAAGCCCTTATGCCATTATCCATTAAGCAAGATTTATTCATTATTTCTATTTTTGTATTATGTTCCTAACATTTATAGTTCTTGAGATATTGTACTTTAAAGGCAAGTATAAACTTAATATGCCAAACCAAAATGGGTCTTATTATATGTAATACATGTACAAAGTTTGAAGTTGATATCTTCAAATAGTTCCTAAAGATATAACGTATTAAGTAAAAATCACATAGAGACAGATAGACGGAAACTAAACGTTTTAGGACATACCTTCATATGAACTTATTTCTTCCTTTTTGTATGACGAATCATATCCCAAAGTCATGAAAGTTTTTTTTAAAGCCCTGTAAAATAGATGCAAATTTGGACAAAAGTAATATTACAGTTTATTAATATTTTAATGTCATACCACAGATTTAAAAAATAAACATCGAAATCGGTCCATAAATAATGGAGAAACAACAATTTTTTGATTGGCATTGGATTTGAACAAGTTCAATTTTCTGGGTCTCTTCTCAACGCTCAGCAACTGCAGTCGCTTTGAAACCATATATTGCTCTTACAGAAACTTAATTTTCCATCAAACTCAATGTTAATATAAGGTTTAAGTATTGAAGTAGCATTTACTACAATATCAACGGCGAATGTTTATAAACAAACAAATTGTGAATACAAAAAATCTCGGCTCATAGTTGAGCTAGAGCAACCTTTTTTTGAAAAAAAAAAATGTTTAAAAATATGAGTTAAAATGCCAGCTATTGGAATATCAAAGGGGCATACCTATTTCCATTTGTTGCAAAGATATTTGTAAAAAACCTAACTTAAAAAAGTAATACTTTTTCAGACGCCATTTTGAGGTTTAAAATAATAAAAATTTGATTTACCCTAAACGTATACTTATAAATATATAAGTCTCGACGAAAACCATGATCCCCGGATGGAAGACGGCGACTGGGTATAATTGTATTAAACTTCTAACCCTTTTTTTTATAAAAATAAGAACTGGTAAACTAATTAATATTGTTTAATTAAATTTCAATGGTAACGTAACGGCCATAAAAGGCTTATTTTCTGAAAGTTTCAAGGGTCTAGGGTCTAGGTGCTTTTATCGAAGAATGAAAAATATTTGAAAATTTGAAAATTTTTATCGGTTTTTTGCAATTATTTAAACAAGTTATTAACAGATTTTAACTTACTAGGTCTAAAATTAACCGTTCTTTGGTATCCTACAAATAAACTAAATTTGAAATACTCATTGGCAATTGTCTTCAAACTATTTAAGGAAAAGCTATTTTTTCCTATTTTTGCACCTTAAACCACGATTTAAACAATGTTCTGGTTGTTCAAAAGTGGAGCTGGAAAAATGCTATTTAGTTTATGTTTAAATACATCGATTTTTCCGCACGGCATCCTGAAAGAAATTAAAATAAATTTTCAAAAATGTTTCTGTAATTCTACTGAAATAATCGTATCTCTTCTGTAACAGAAAAAATATAATAACAGATGTTATAAACTACACAGGAAACATCATACATTATAATATGCAACCGTAATAATGTAATCATAAACCGTAGTTAATTTAAATAATGTTAAATGTCTACATAACCTATAAATTAGAATTCAAAAAATAATGCTAACAAAGTATGAACTCAGCTGTTCATAGAAGAGTAAGTAATTAATATCAGATTGTTGATGGTACCAAAACTAAACATCTTAAATCAGCTGAGCTATGTATTTAAAATTTAAAAATATTTTAAATATTTATTTGGACATATTTCACATTTTATACAACACATTCAGGATTTGTCCTGTTCTTAAATTTTATGTTTACGGTTACTCAATGGTTTCCCATGATTATTTTAGTCTGATAAAGCTGATTAAATTCGCATATTCCGATAACGATTGTTTTACAATATTAGATAATGGTTTGGTATACATGGATTTAATCAATCGTTGTTGAGATTTGGTGCTAACAGAAGGAAATCTCGATTCCATGATTTTCTTGAATTAGTTTTCTTGTCTATGTTGCCTATAACCATTAAATATCACATTACCATAACTATAACATAATTCTTTTTCGTAGTTGTCCTTAAACGGCTGTAGTGAATGGTTACTGGACATTAGACCACACGGACATTCGACCACATATGAAAATATGCTGACATTCGATCACACTTTTGGGGCAACTACCTGGGTTGGGCCAGCTAGGGACATGTAAATATTACTCGCCGGACAATCCACCAAATTTTTAAGGAAGGGTGGCGGGAGGGGAGATATTAAAGGGGATGATTGTAGGCCCAAGGGCTGGTGCATACGCTACTACTACACTATCCTACTTCAAGACTAACTACACTACTCCGTCTCGTCCTCATAATAAGTTTTGCGTTTTGCCAAATTAGTTTATTATATCACAGGTAAATCTCATTTACGGGTATGTTTGTAAACAAAAACATCACAACCTAATAAGTAATAAGTATCATTTAAGCCTTTGGTTTGGTTTCTGGTTTTAAGCTATGAATCCATTTTATGACTAGAAAATTGTTATTGCAATTTAACAATATTATGTTATTCTGTTTTATTGTAATTTTCTATAGTATTAATGAAATTAAACTAATCCTAACCTAACCTAACCATCCCCTTTAATATCTTCCAACCCCCTCACCCACCCTTCTTTAAAGGTGTGGTGGATTGTCCGGCAAGGAATATTTACGTATCCCTAGCTGACCCAACCCAGGTAGTTGCCCTAAAAGTGTGGCCGAACGTCCGCTGTAGTCGAATGTCCATGTGATCTAATGTCCGGTCACCGTAGTGAATACAGTCAAACTCTTCCATTTCGGGGCTCGAAATAAACTAACGAACCTAAATAAAATGTACTAGGGTAGGATCCAGCAGGTAATCTAGTAAGAGGGCGGAAGTAAAGTATTAGGTAACAAATCAATCGCTGAAGAATATATTTTAGTGATAAAAGTTTAAGTTGGAAAGATATTTAAAGATATCGGGTCTCTCTTTCTAAATACAAACAGGTCTAAATATACAAGATTAGTATCTAAGTACTGTAATAGGTCAAAAGGGCGGAAGTAAAGTAAAAAATTTTAGGTAACAATAAAATTATAAATAAAGTTACTTGAGTGATAAAAGAGTGAATAGTTTGAAATATATTTAATTATGTCGGATCTCTCTTTGAAATACAAATAGGTATTAGAAAAATGAATAACACTAGCGGATGGAGTAAAAGCTTTTGCACCAAGAAAAGTGAAATGGATGTGTAACAAGGAATTAAAATATATTTTTCAGAGATGAAGAATTTTGTAAAGGAATTTAATAATAGATTTAAGTTAGTCTCGGAGAAAATGTATTAAAGAGATGTTGTAAACAGCAAAGTATTGATAGAAAATTGTACCAGGGAAATGGGCGCAAATCTGTATCCAGGAAAAGAAAAGGGATTCGACGGCAATGGAAGTGGGAAATCTTAATTCAGGATCTAAAATAAACCCGCCTTTGCTAGTTTTTGTGTAGATGGAAGTGAAGGATAATTTGAAAGTAGAGATTTGAAATTGAGACGACTTTTGGTATAGGGGTTGAATGAAAGCGATTTGGCTTTGGAAAGATGCAATGAATAAAACACGGTATTTTAACTTAAATGGAGAGTGGAATTGTTTAGAAAAAAGGAAATCAAAGTTCAAATGTATGAAAACAGCAATATTCAACTTTGCTTTTAAAATACTGCCACTCCCGTTATTGGTATAGGCTATTGGTTGTCTAGATATCTGACAAACTTTACAATCGAAATTTTGCGCTTGATAAAAGCAACTGTTTTCAGTATTGAAAATTAGAAACTAATGTAACAGTCTCTTTAAGAGAACGTACGAGCGCGCTTATTTTTTTTATTAGATATCTTTTGTGCAAAACTATGGAAGTATCTCAACTGTTATAGGTGGTGTTGGATTGTTTTGGTGATTTTTAAAGTAATTGTATGTATAGGATAAAATATAATTCTAGAACTGAGATAAACAATCCTTAATATAGTTTTATACATAAGTAGCTAGTACCTGAAGCCTCGCTTACAGAAGTGATTTAATAAATAATAATAATAATAATAATAATAATAATAATAATAATAATAATAATAATAGTAAAAATAATAAAATAATAATAATAATAAATGTATTTACTTCCTCAATCTGCTACAAATTAACAACATTCATTATTTTTTATACATAATTACACAAAAGTCACCAAAATACAAAAATAACTAAACAAGTGTCCAAGTTCAAACACTGTAATAAACTTGCCATGTCAACGTAACACTAAATACATAAAAACTAAATATATATATTATATAAGATTGATACATAGAAAAATAGGAGAATTATACAAACAAAAATAGGAGACAAAACAAAAGAAATATAATCAAGAATGTTAGTGTATAGAAGATTGTTAGAACTACAAACTACTTAGCATTTTAAACTATATGTTTTATATAATCAGAAGGAGAAAATGTAGGGCCTCCAAGGCATTTTGCCCATTTGAAGGTTCCTATTTCTTAATATTATTGTTTTTTAAGAAGCGTTCAGATAGTGAAAGTAAATTACTACTAAATAAACTTACTACTAAACGGAAGAACCATCTGGTTAATATTAATATTGTGTCTTGCGGTTACGTACAAGTAAAAAAAAAAAAAGATTTTAGATCCGAGTGCCAAGGCCAAAAAAGATACAGAATACTCCTGTATTCATTGGTTTCGCCCAAACAGATCTACGCAACCCTTTAAGAGGCACACGTAGATTACTAGCTACGCACAAGTAAACAAAAATCCCCAGTTTGTTTACAACTCCCGAACAAACAATAAAAATTACAAACGAAGTTTTGAGATGTATTTAACATATATTAGTACATTTCACATTATTGCTTGCTGTTTGGATATATTTAACGGTTAAACCAGCGTTACAGTAAATTCAAACACAGATGTTGTCAAAATGTTAAGCTTTTGATCCAAACCAGTTGTTTATTTATTTATAATGGTCGCGTGTCAGTTCTGTCCGCAAAACTCATAATTTAGAACAAAATTTAAAAAAAATTCAATTTTTAAATAGGAAATCTAAATATTTAAGGGATAAAAAGTAGCTTAGGTTAGTCTATGAAAAGTCCTCTTCATTCAAATGAAAGTTTCGTTCAAATCAGTTCAGCCATTTGAGAGCTTAGTCTGGACACACAAACAGGCAGACAGTCAGAAAGACAGACAACACAATTTTAAATGAATGTTTAATTTTTGGTAAAGTGTGAATAATCACAAGAGCTTAGAAAAAAAGACTTTATTTCGAAATCCCAGACAAACGCTTCAATTTTATTTATATATTCTATAGATTTGAATTATTAAGTGTTTCTTTCTAGTAAACGTCTATTCAATTGCTGCCTATATAGTACGTACGATACCTACATTATTTATCTTGTTGGCTTTGATGTTAAAAAGAAATTATAAAATAAGTGTGTAGATAATGGAAATGGTTACCGTGTGAAGCAGAGGCTCTCCTAGTACAGTTTTATGCCACCCTGTAGGAAATGCGCATACACAGCTATTTATCTAGGGATACAAGATATAATAAATTCGTACGAACAAACCCGTCAAAACTATTTTAATCAATGCAATAAAATATTCCTGAACGTCCGTTGTTTAAAAGTATAAAATACAAACGTTCCAATAAGTGCAAAGTCTGCGTGATCATATATATTGAAATATTCCTGTTTTACTGTATTATTAAAGTGTGTTGAAGAAATAAATGTAAATGGTTATTGGTTCAATGCAGACGCAGACAGACTCGTACATGTTTTCAATAACCTTTCCAAGTAACTGAACTGAAAATGTATGCAGATTGAATATACTACAATCTTCCATTCTACATACATTCAATTTTTATGTGTTATGTTTGATATAAATACAACTAAAAACATTATCTTGTCGTTAAATATCAATGTCAAGAACAGGGAATACGGGTTCTGAAGATCTTTGGCCGTAAGGGCTTCTCGTAATAAGCCGCTGTCAAAGCTGCATCCACCAAAATTGAGAAAATCCAACCACCCTCAAAGCAGTATTCTGGTTTTAAATTTACTTTAATACTCATGTGTTCAGCATCTATAATGCATTTACATTTTAGTAACTTTTTAATATGTTACTTACCGCCAGCAATCCTTTTATTTGAAGTTTTACCTTCAATACATTTATTCCACGACACGTGTTTCGGAATTCAGTTCTTCCATCGTCGGGTGGTCAAAACACATTTAAAAACGTTTAACATAATTTATAGAAAACACATAAAACATAAACGACACACGCGCACAAATAAAGTTCAAACATGTTATTAGGTTGACAATGTACAGTGTACTGGTGCTTTATCAGCTGATGTCTACTTCCTATTAAGTTGGCTTATTAGCTCGAAAGTGGGGGTTGCATCGAACTGTTTTTTGTCATTTAGCAATTTGTCCGGGTGCTCTTGTTCATTTCTGTATATGTGATATTCTTCTACGCGGTTCATGTAATCCCCTTTTTCACATTTTTGTAATATTTCCATGTT
Source organism: Philaenus spumarius (assembly GCA_018207615.1). NCBI lineage: Eukaryota > Metazoa > Arthropoda > Insecta > Hemiptera > Aphrophoridae > Philaenus > Philaenus spumarius. The sequence goes on along the minus strand of JAGFPH010018062.1, from coordinate 1,344 downwards.
ATGTTCTATGTTTTTATAAGCATGATCATAGTTCACAAGGTGTTCAGCGAATTTTGATTTTTCCGGGTGTCTCAGGGCCTGGATATGTTCTTTATACCGTTTTTTTGAAAGGCCGCCCTGTCTGTCCCACGTAGAATTTGTCACAAGAACTGCAGTTTAACTTGTATATACCGGTATTCATGAAATTGTCTTGGTTTGAGGTTTTGTTGCTATTTAATGTATGTTGTAGGTTTGAGTTGGTTTTGTAGGCTATTTTGTAGCCTTGTTGTCTGAAAACGTTAGCAATAGTATTGTTAAATTTTGGGTTGTGCTGTAATACTACGAATTTATTCTCTTGTTTTTTATTTGGTTTGGTACTATTTCTTTTTTGTATCATTTTTCTATGAATTGTATCTACTATTTTTGGGTTGTATCCGTTTTTTTGGGCAATGTGTTTTATTAAGTTTAGTTCTTCTTTGTAATCGGCTTCATCCATTGGAACCGATATCAGTCTATTGATCATGTGGTTGTAAGCTGCCATTTTATGTGTTATTGGGTGATTGGATGTCTCGTGAATGGTTTGGTCTGTATTTGTGGGTTTCCTGAAGATTTTGAACTTGTGTTGTCCTTCTTGTTTTGAAATTGTTAGGTCCAGATAGTTTAATGAATTGTTCTGTTCTGTTTCCTGTGTGAAGTTCAGGTTAGGGTGTATAATGTTCATGAAATTGCTCAATTCTTGTATTTGAATATTACTGCCCTTAATCAACATGATTATGTCATCAACATATCTGTGGTAATATATGATATTATCAGTGAATTATCACTGAGCTTGTTTTGTTTTGTTAGGATGAAGTTGTTTTCAATATGATTAAGGAAAGTTTCAGCGAGAATTCCTGATATGGGTGAGCCTATGGGGACTCCTTTGCTGTGGCTGTAGTAATGTCCGTTATGCTCAAAATAATTCTGTTTTGTAAATCTCCTTGATGAAGTTAACAAGTTCAATGATTTCGTGTGTGTTTAATTTATTGTTCTTTGTTAAATTGTCCTGTACTATTTGTATTACCTCTTGGACTGGTATATTAGTGTATAGGTCGCTTACGTCGAAGGAGATAAGTTTCATGCCTGATTTAACTGTCGTGTTTTCTATTTTCTCTATTAGGTCTAATGTATTGGTTAAACTTCTGTTATTATCTAATGTTATTTTATTGTACAGTATCCTCCCAATGTGTTGGGCTATCTTGTATGTTGGTGCGTTTTTGAAATTTACTAATGGTCTAATAGGCACTTCTTCTTTATGGACTTTTGGCAATCCCTTTAATGTGGGTGTTTTGGGGTTAGTCATTTTCAAGTGAAACTTCTGTTTGT
>JAGFPH010018061.1:0-16811 GCA_018207615.1 Philaenus spumarius | reverse complement strand
CCTACAAGACATAAATCTAAAATGATGTAATATTATGTTTGGAATATCAAAAATTATTTGCAATTCGATTATTAACGCCTAAGGCATGAATTGGAATTGCGACCCTTAAAATTAAATAGTAATCCGTACAGTTACTTTTTCTACGTTCTCAAAAATTTCACAATTTACACATATTAGTACCAGAATATTTTTATAGAATATGGTCAATACAAACAAATATATTTAAATGGGGTAGATACCCCTATACTATAAAAATAAATTTCTACAACTATAAAGCTAAAATTATTTAATAAAATTCTTAATACATATAAAACAAAATTTGGAATTCGATTACTTAAGCCAAAGAGAGGAAAGGGGAAAACTACCCTTGAAATTAAATCAAGCATTGTGAGTCCACTAGTTTATTATAAAAGAAGAAGTCCCGACTGACTGACCGATTCATAATCAAAGTACAGCCAAACCAGAATCATTCATAACACTATGTAGAGGTTCACTAAGAAAGGATTTAGCAAAACATTTTTGTAACGGATGAAAATGTTAAAAATACGGCGGTTCCTTCCCAGCCTTAGAACAGATAAAACATCTGATTTGAATCACAAGCTTACCGACACAATTCTAAACGTGGTATATTACTTAAACTGACACAACGCACGTTTGTTTCATGCATTTACATGCCAATATAGTTGATCCTACGCCATTTTGGCGGTTTTCAACGAAAAAAGATAGAAAATGAAATGCATTAGAAATGTTAGTGTTTAATACATTATTTCGAAAAGGCACTATTTAAGCATTAACTTTGTACTAAATGATCAAGTAGAATTTCTAACAAACTTATTTTTACTAAAACCATTGTCAGCCTATTACCAATGGTCTCCCACTCTGTTCCAATCCATTTAACCAAGTTTTGTTTTCTTTGCTTGTTCTTTTGACTTTTGTTTCGTTAACCAAGAAACTGTTCGTTGTTAGTATTGTTAATGTTTATAATCTGTTTCCTATATTTTCCTTAGTCTATTTTAAGCTAAATTGTAAATGCCGTCTCTGACAAAACCATGATCGAAAAGACTCAATAAAATTGTGTAGAACTTGTAAAATATTGTGTGGGTCCAACCGTTTTGTCCTTCAAATATCTTCAATCGATAGAATCAATCTTTCATATATTCATCGATGTGTACAATCCAGGAGGCTGCACTTCATGTCTAAGTTATGCCTTGCCTTTACAATATGCACGTCTAGAACAAATTTATGAATAACAATTTTCCCCAGCTTAAAATTACATCATTCAAATTAAAAATATATTCCTTTTTTAAACACTCTAACAGTGGGCATATCATACAGGCCCGAACATCGATGACAACAAAGAGTAAACATTCATTTTACTCAACCAGCTCTTATGATGGCAAATTGCAATCAAAATAATATCTATCTTCTAAGGTTAAATTAAGGACTCGGTATGGGCAGTAGTGTTGAGAAGGTACTATTTTAAAAAATATTTACTGTAGCAAGCTCTAAATTTAGTTACACCTAACGGTTAGTTAGATCTTTCTATCTAAATACTATCTTTTCGTTAGTTTGTATGTTATGTTTTAGCAGTGTCTGAAATTCCAAATAACTGGCCATCAATCAAATAAATTATCTATGTTATGTAATAAACTTAAACTTTTTAACAATTCGGCAAATATGGCAATTTTAAAATCAAAATGTAATTAATTATTAAGTACAAATAAAGGGGTGGTATTCAAACGTGTTTTAAGTTGAAGTATGGATTATCTAAGCATGGCAATCTAAATAAACTAAATAAGCTTTCAACATGTCCTACATCCCCCCCCCCCCCACAATTTCATATCCATTTTAGGCAAAATAATTAGTTTTAGCCCTAGAAGTGTCAGGCGACTAGAAAACTAGTCGATATTTCAACCAATAAAAATCATCAAATCTCAATAAAACAAAAACATTGTTAAAGGAATTGTTATAAACTTTAACTTTTGTATTTGCAAGTTTTATCTAAAACTTATATGTACATATGTAATCATCGTTTTAAAACTGTAGTTATATAAACACCTGATGCCACGCAAGATATCACAAAGATATAACTCAAACTTGTAATTGTTTAAGGCTCCTAATCTTTAGACATAATTGTTTTGAAAATAATATAAGGACACGTTTAGATTCGTCAAAATTTAAACTTTCTACCAATGGTTTCCAAACAATCGTCATTCTTATAGTTTCTTACATATGACTTTTACGTAAACGATTTGCAATTGGAAAGTGTTCGACCAATGAGTAAGAACATTTTGCAAATCGATATATCTACTACAAATCGATATATTTGCATGATGATATTTAAATCGATTCGAAGTGGAAGTTCTATATTTTCGTTTGATATTAGGTAAACCTAATTTATTTTACATATGCTATTCGAGTCTTTCCGGGAAATAGCCTATGTAGTTTTCCTTGGAGCGTTAAACATTAACTTTTGCCATTGTCTTAGCGTCTGCAACTGTATATTGCACATCTGAAAAGTTTGAATTAATTGTTATAATTTAATGAAACAAAGTAAAATACGTTTATAAAATAAGGTTATGAAAAAATTTCAAATGTACAGTTCAATTCTATGATTTATTCTTTACAGTTTGCTATAATAAAATTTCATTTTTGGGTATAGAATATTTTACTAAATAATTAGTTTTACAAAACAGCCTAATTTTGTTAGCGGTCTTGTAGTAGGAACATAAAAACTGGTATTATCTGGATATAAATTTGTATAAACTTTTATTTAGAACTCAATAACAAAACTTAAGAATATTTTGCAAAAATTACAAAAAAATTTTTACTACTTTTTGTGTAGACCTAAAGTTGGAATTTATCATTACTGGAAATTTTGTGTTTTCTGAGCTAATAAATTTTTAAGTTTTACATCAGTAAAGGTTTAGTCGCATATATGAATTCGTCGAACCTTTTTCTACAAAAATGCTATTGAACACTTTTGGATTGCTATTATACTATAATTACTATATTTCGTGAATGTTTCAAAAAAATGCCAGCAATGCCCAAAAAATGGCCTGCCATTCTAGAAAGTTCGCCTGACACTTCTAGGGTTAAGGATCAATTGAAATATTATTCTCAATTAAAATATATGTCTAACATAATTAACACATTGTTTAGATTTATTAAATTTACCTACTAAATATCTTTAAAATACAATTGTTGCCTATTTGGGAAGTCAAAATTTGTGTACCTATAAACAATTCATATTAATAACAATAGATTTAAAAATTATAGTAAAAAAAGAAAAAACACGCCTTAATAGCAAACCGAACTAAAGATTAGAAAATAATTTGTATTTATGAAGAGTTTGTTCTACTGTAATGGAAAGGCCAGTAATTCATTATAATTTAATTGAATAATTAACTTTACTGTATAAAAACGTCGGGTGCTTGACATCAAAATGTTACTAATATTTCATTGGTAGCTATTTATAAAAGTTGAGTTTTATAAAAATATAGTAAAACGAACCCCACTCTTTTTTACGATTGTAGAACAAACTCTTCACGCTTAAAATGATTTATTTTCAACTTTTAGTTCATTTTGCTATTAAAACGGGTTTTTTTTACACTATAATTTTATTTTCTTATTTTTTAGTCTCAAAACGGAATCAGATTTAAAATTATGTAAGTAAAATTTAGGGGTATGAAAATTATTGTATTTGCCATCTGTCCTTAACACGTGTGCAAATTTTCAAGTTAATCAGTCGTCTTTAATTTTATGAAAATTACATTGTAAGTTTGCATACAGGTCAAGCGTGTAGTCGTCTTTAATTTGATGAAAATTACATTGTAAGTTTGCATACAGGTCAAGCGTGTAGTCGTCTTTAATTTGATGAAAATTACATTGTAAGTTTGCATACGTGTACAAAATATATTCTGAATACTATAAATAAGTCTTAATATATGATTTTAAGACCACAAACGGAACATTGAAAGTGTTTAACTACTCTTTCAAGTGATTCACAAGTCGGGACAAGACATGCGATCATTCGAAACAAAACAGATCTACTCCAACTGCTTTTGTTTTATACTCGCCCACTTTAAAATTTGTTAGCCCAAACTACCTTTGCTGAGTAAGGACCGTTCTGAGCATGCGTATTGCATAGTTAGCGCCGTGTACAGAGGAGTCTAGCGACGCGGCGTTGAGTTGAGTTTAACTCTAAACTTGGGCTGAAGAAGTCGCGAGTGCGTTCTAGTGAAAAACTCGTTCACGTTCGCGTAAACCGACTTCAGTTACGATGCGAACTTAATGTCTCCGTAATTTAACAAGGTAGGCATCGCTTTACAAATATTTTAGTAATGTAATAAAAAGTTTCATAGTTTGTGCAATGGGTTAAAGTTTTTGTTCAACTTTTATTTAAAATAGTTTCATCCATCTTTAATGTATTTTACCACATACTGATTGAGAATGTAAATAATTCTTTAACAAAATTAATCAGAATATAAAATGCTTTCAAGAACTATTATTGTTCTTATTGTTGAATTATCATAATTCATTATATTAAAAATATTAACTCTAATAGTTAAATTTTAATAATTTTAATTTTCACATTTTTAGCGTTATATTTTTTAGTATTTTATTTAGGCTTCCTAAGTTTTTAAATACTTTTTTAAAGTTTTATCCAACTTTTATATTACTGTTCTAGAATATTACATTTGTTAAAAAAAGGAAGAAAATATAAACATTATTTAACAGCATAGGAAAGAATAACCGTTAAAATAATATCGATAGCTTTCAAACAATTAATAAATTAGTATCATTTTGGCATCGTTTATTTAATGGGATTTGATCGTGTATTTTGTAAATAAATTACACATAACAATTAAAATAAAACATAATAATTCACACATAAGTAATAAATGTGGTTTACAACGCTTTGCTATTTCATTTCATCTTATATTATTTAAATTAAACAAAGTACCTATAGGAGGTAAGATAGTTCAGTTTACCTTTATTTGGTATTTTAAAATGAAACAACAAAGCAAAAATGTATGGTAAAGTAGAACGTTAACAAATTAGAAACAAGTGCAAGTGTCAACATATAATTAATGTTTTTTTTTTTTTTTAAATTACAAAGACATAAATTTGTGCCCAAGCCGTTATCTTTCTAAGAGCGATATAATTTGCCCCTGTTGGATCAAATCCAATAAAGAGTATTTTTTGTATTATTTTACGGTTTATCGTTTTTTTCATTTTGTTATTAGGTCATTTAAATTAGTAACAAGATTAAATTTTGAAAATACTTTTCTTTGATCGAAAAATAATTTTGTAATAATTTTAATTTCTTTACCGTGTTTTAATATGTTATAGGTCTGTTATTCTGTAATTTAAAATAATTTCAATTTGACATAAAACATTATATTACCTGCATTAAAAAAAATACCCAACACTTAAAGTTATAAAAAAGGTTTTCTAAATACTTTAAAAAAAAATATAATTTATAAACGTTATATGCTTATATCACGATATCAATAAACTTTCTGAATACTTTAGAAAAAATATAATTTATAAAGTTTTATGCTTATATCAGGATATCAATAAACTTTCTAAATACTTTTGAAAAAATATAATTTATAAATTTATAATTTATAATAATTTATAAAGTTATATGCTTATATCAGGATATCAATAAGTTGAGAGATTTAGGGTCGAAGATGTATACTTTTTAAGAACTGATAATTCTATATCAACTTAGAAGTTGGTGACACATTTATAATTTAATATAAAATATAGTGTATCAACTGATATAGTGATTATGTTTCGATACAATACTTAATTTTTTTATAGTTTTCCAGCGACATTTTATTACAGTTTTATTCTTGAGAATTTAATTTTGGAGCTGAAGCCATGCAAAAATTATATTATAAATTCGTAAACGACTAATAATTGTTCTGAACTATTTTGGTTAAGGAAAACAATCCAAATCTAATTATTGTTTAGTTTCGTAAAATAACATTGTACTGTTTCCAAATTGGAGAATTGATTTTTCCGTTTCTACTTTCAAACTGCCTACATCGAAATATTTACTTTTTTTGCACCCAAATTCCAATAAACATACTACGAAACATACTATTACAAAGTAATTTGCCAATATATTTTTGAAATACAATTTAACACATATTACGAAAGTGCCCAGCTTTCATAATATTGCTATTCATAACAAAATTGACTAAGTAAAAGAAAATTTATTCGAGGAAAAGGAAAATTTCGTTAGAATGTTATAAAGCTTTACTTAAATTTAAAATGTCTTCAAATAGAAACATTAAAACCATTTTTACGAAAACTATATTGCCTACAAATGTATTAATTTACAGACAATGGAACTAAAACTCAATAGTTCAATAAAGAACACCGGCTCTAACTTAAATAATCTTTCATTATTTGCATATTTACAAAGATAGACGTTTTATCGGGAGATAAATAGAAATTAAATTTCAATGAAATGTGTCAATCTAAGAATTTAATTCTTACTAAAGATATCCTTCATAGTATTCTTACAGGAACAAATATTAAGACACGATAAGGAAATTTAGCTTAATTAATGATATAACTTTACTGTTGTGATATGTTTTATTTTTTTTTTTTATTACTTTATTATTTTTAATTTAGAATAGTAATTAATTATCATTGTTTTATTGTAAGCTAAGTGTCTCTAACCACCGGTTTTCTATGTAGCTGGAAAACGAAAACCTGGAACTTTGTGTTTTCACTAATATTTAATTCAAATCTGAAATTAGTTTCACATAATTTTAAAAATTATTGTAAGAAAATTTCTATTGTAAGTAGTGTAAGTAATTTGGATTTTTTCACAATTTTGAGCTTTAAAATTTTGTTTTTTTAATGTACAACACAAACCCCAACTGCCGTTAAAAAAGTTAATATTTTCAAAATCTGATTTTTTAATTAGGTTTGGTAGTGTTTAAATTTTATCGATATAGTATAGTTTTAAAACATTTTTGAAGCTGAAACAAGATAGGTTTTAATATGTATTTTAAAAGGTTGCCTTGGCCACAGTGTATTAAACTGTACACTCTGCATTCGGGCCTAAGACTGCTTTGATCCTCAGCTTAAAATAAAAACAGATTTTAAAATTTTCTTTCTCAAAAAATATTATTTAACAAACTAAAATTTGAATGTCATGCAATTTTTTAGTGCATCCTTTGCCTGCAAATATATGTTCAACAGATTCTCTTTTCAACCTACTCTTCCATTATTGGGAAACATTCAAACAGATCCGTTTCTCACGTGCACATTTTATACGGATAGTCTATGAGACGCAGTAGACAATTAAATAATTACAATACAGTTTCATAGTAACTTTTCAATTGATTTTGATCATACTTTACCTTTTAAACTAGGAAACATTCAATTATTCTCCTTACGGTTTTTGGGTTACATACGGACAAATAACTGTTGTTTTATAATGCAGATACCAAACAAACACTGGTTGAAGCAAAACAGTAACTCAAATCTTAGGAAGTACGATTTTATTTACATCTTGTGTTACCGATTTTGGTTTCTAAATGAAATTTTTTTAGTAAAAGACCAGGTACGGCTTAACTAAAATTAAACTTAACATATTTTAACATAAGTACAAAGAGAATCCTACCAGTTATTAAACTAAAAATATAGTTCATTAAAGGATGAAGTCAGTAATGGTAAACAAATTTATTTTAAAAATAGCTAGCTTTATAACTTTTTTGAAGTCATGCATACCACAGGCAACTGATAAAAATTATAAAGTTTTTATTTTTATATATATTTTAATATCGTATATAAGTATTTAATATCGATGACCCTACTTTAATTGAATCAATTTTAAGAACCAAAAGATGAAATCCTGAACTGAAAACACCTATACTACCCCAAGAAAGACGGGGTTAAACAGAAGATACTAAGTTTCATAACTTCGTATTTGGCAACACTGACAGTAAACTTTCGTGAGTAATGTTGTTAGACCTGGCAATACTGTTAGTTAATTTATTCCCAAACTAATTAGGAAGTTTGGGGGTAACTGGACAAAAACATTTAACCACTGTTCCACTCTGCTCATCCAAGCCCAAATCAAAGAATTTATACAAGGGCGCTGAAAAGTCCGGACAGTCCCCTGCAATTCTTTAGTGAGGGGGTAGAGAAAAGTCAAATTCATAAAATGTTTAAAAGGCATAAAATTATAGTTTTTAATGAATGAGGAAACTTTTCCCCAATATCCAAATTTGGAAATTTTGTGGGTTTCTATTTATTTTTTTTTAAATGTAGACACCTATCGTATGATCCCTCATTTTAAAGGTATTGAAAACCAACAAACTAAACTAGAGGTTTCTATCTTGACCCTACTGAAAAAGGTAGTATTTTTTTCAATACTTTTAAAACGAAAAAATGTGCTCGATAGGGGTCTATGTTAAAAAAATTTGAGAGCTTCAAAAAATTTTAGTTTTGAATCAGAGCAAAGTTTTCCCATACATAAAAAGTATAATGTTGCCTTATAAACGTTGTATTCACTCACTAAACATTTACAGGGGTGTCTCCGGACTTTTCAGCACCTCTGTATATAACATTTACAATACAACTAAATATAAATTTCTAATTTTTGACTATATACGTAACACGATTTTGATCCTAAAAAATATTACAACATTGCATTACAGTACGTTAATAAATTAAATGAGTAATAATTATAATAAGTTAAAAAATAATATAAATATATGACAGTTCATTAATATTTAAAATTTAAATAGCCAGAAATAGTTAAAAACCAACAGATCTTAAACGAAAAATGTATTACAGAATCTCCGTTACACGGAAATATTGGATCACCGATATGATTGCCCTAGCTCCGAGTCATGTTGCATCGACCTGACTTGCTCATCACCAGTCAGACCCAAGCATAACCTTATTCACAAAGCAGATGTTAGATGCCTATATTTTTTCAATATAGTAGACAATCGCCTATAATTTATCAGTGTATACTAAACAATCGCCTATTTTATAAGTTTATAGTAGGCAATCACCTCCTTCAGTATGCTAAACAATCACCTGTATTTCTCAGTATAGTAGATCATCGTTTATATTGTATCTCTATGTTAGACAATCACCTACATTTTTGTATGTAGTAAACAATAAAGTATATATTTCAGTGTAGTAGACCACTGTCAATATTTTATAATTATATTAGATAACCCCTATATTTGTCAGTTAGTAAACAATGGCCTGCTTTTTATTACACAAACAATCGCTTATGTGTTTCAGTATATTAAACAATCAACAGAACTATATTTTTTCAATATAGTAAACATTCGCCTATATTTTATCAGTGCTTGTATTTTTCGGTTTAGTAAACAATGGCCTGTTTTTTAAATATATGTAACAATCGCTTATATTTTTTTAGTATTGTAAACAATCACCCCCGAAAGTATAGAATCACACGCCAGTCGTTAGTTATCTCATCTGAGGAATTTTTTTTAGAAAAGTAAGTAATGTTACAAATCGACATTCTACTTCTAAATGCTAGTAAACATACTTGACCAAGTTAGAACTTCAATAACGTATTTTTTATGCTTCCATTCCTGTTAGACAAAACAACTGAATTATTTTAGCAACAATATATGTTTATAGTTTGGAAAAATACTGTTACTAGAAACTGTAAATTAGAATTTCAGGCTATGTATATATATATTTTTTTTAATGCCTGCTTTTTCAAATGCATAAGTTTGGAGCGCATCCTTCATATCAGCTGAAGTGTAATTCTATACTTTCGCCAAATTTCCTATACATTTTTATAAAATAAATAATTTTAACTAATCACCTATTTTGTTTAAACATAGTAGACACTCAGACATATACCGGTGTCCGGAAAGTCTGTAAATGGCTCAATTACAGCTAAACATGTTACATATATTATGGTAACCTGATTAACTGTAATTAATTACTGTACTGTTCTGGGATGTATCTGAAATTTTTGTCCGCCACATTGGATCCGTCATATTGAATTCAACTTTTTTTATAGTTTTTTCAACTTTCATACAAATATGACACATCTTTTCGATGTGAAATTTAACGAGAAAAGCAATGGTGAAAACTGTTTAACGATATCTTCAACCGTTCTTTAGATTTAAATCATGAAAAATTCAAGATCAAGGAAAAAACGGTTATCAACAACTGTCTACATTTTTTATTAGCGATAATAAACATAAATTACATATCGTTTAGTATGGTAATTCTTATGCTAAAAACGATACTGCAAACCATTTAATAATATCGAATCTTATTAGTCAATTGATGGATTATTTTCTTTGCGAGTTTTTACGACCCAATTGTAATAACATGTGTTAATTAACAACATGTAATTTGTCAAAATTAGCAAAGAAAATTATCGATTAATTGACAAACAAGATGAGACATTACTAAGTGGTTAGCAGTATCTTTTTAGCTTAAGAATTACAATGTTAAACTATATGTAACTTATGTTTTTCAATCGCTAATAATAAATGTAGGCAAAGGTTGCTGATTATTAAAATTAAAATCTAAAGAACGGTTGAAAATATTGTTAAACGGTTTTTACCATTACTTTTCTCGTTAAATTTTACATCGAAATGATGTGCCATATGGGTATGTAAATATTTAAAAATAATAATTTGAATCCGATATGGCGGATCCAAGAAAGCAGACAAATATTTCAGATACATCCCAGAATAGTTTCTTTTGTACTGAAATCAATTACATTTAATCTGGTTACCCTATGTAACCTGTTTAGCTGTAATTAAGCCGTTTCCACACTTTCCGGACACCCTGTATGTTTTATTATAGTGGGCAGTGGTCTATGTTTTTCAGTATAGTAGACAATCTCTTATAGTATTTGCTCAATATAGTAAACAACCAACTATATTTTTTCAATGTAGAAATCAAACAATCATTTATATTTTCCGGATATGCACTTAAATTTCTTCTGATCCCCAGAGGTAAAAATTATCAATGTTACTCATGGATTTGTTTTTCTTCTTACATAGTAAACAATGACCTATGTTATATAACAACCCCTTATTACAGCTACGAATGAAAATAGTTAACAATGTAAAAACACCACAAATAACGAATAACTTTAAACTTTGGGTATAAATAAAATACTGGTAAAGTATTCTATAAAACATAATCATAGCAAAATGTCAAATACAAACAAAATCACTAAACATAAAATGAAAAAAGTAACATATATTTTAAAATTTTAATAATAATAATAACAAAGCTTTATTTGCATTATATTTACAAGAGAAAAAGCCTCTCCTAACGGAGGTAACTGAGTTGAACCATATGTACATGTCTTTCAATGGTACTGAACCTAATTAACAAAATTAACAGAATACAACAAAATACAAAAGGAAAAACTAAAGCAAAAGACAAAATAAAACAAAAAGACAAAGTAAATGAAATAAAATAACCATATTATTTTTCACAGTATTACAATATGTATAGTCTCTTTATAACTCCGGAATACAACACTATTTGCCTAGCTTGCGTGGTCTATTGATCGTCTACTTTCTCCACTAATTCATCCTTCCATCGTATTTCCGGTCTTACTTTCTTCCTTTGTTTGTCCCTGGGAATCCATTCTTTGTTAATATCGCCCAACGGTAATCTTCCATTCTTGCAATATGTTCAGCCCATTTCTATTTCAACACATATGCTTCTCTTGCCAAGTTTTTGATCTTAACCTTCCTCCATAACTTCTTATTGCTTATTTTCTCTTTTTGATTCACCCCTAGCAAACTTCTCACCATCCTGAATTGTGTGGCTTCCAATCTTCTATCTAATTTGTGTTTGTGAGGGCCCAAGTTTGTCATCTATATAAAATAGTTGGATATACACAGCTGAACAATACATAATTGATTTGACGTATTGTTGATTTGACGTATTGCTTAACCTTGATTTGACGTGAGAAACCACCTTTAAAGATTTGTCTAAGCCACCCAAATTTTCTCCATCCACAGTCGATCCTATTGTTTACTTCTTTACTACCTCTTTTCTGAAATTGTATTGTTTGCCCCAAATATTTATAGACTTCCACGTATCCAATATTATTTTTCTCCAAAAATATATTGATTATTGTTACATTAGCAATTACTATAGTTTTGTCAAGGTTAAGTTTCAGACCTCTATTTTTACTCGTTCTAGCCAGTTATTCCAACATCTCCTGAAGATTCTTACTCCTGGCCGCCAACATCACTATATCATCAGAAAACATAAAATTTTATAAAATATTTATAAAGCTTTCATTTCAAATAAATTTAATTTGTATTGTATTTATATCATTTCTCCTTGAGTTAAAGGTGAAAGTGTATGACGTTTGAGTAAATGTGTATATACTGTATACATATTATTATTTTGTATAGCAGTTGTAAGTAGTACCTAATATGTATCTTTGATTCGAGACCTCAAAGGATTTCAAACCGCTCTTAATAGGTGCTACTAGTCTGTACTCGCTTGCGAGTGTGTATGGAAAACTACAGCTGACGGCAAAATATATTTTGCAATAAACCTATTATTTGTGAAACTGATTTTCAAAAACTGAATTTTATGCATTCATTATAATTTAATATGTAATCTCAACAAGAACTGACTGTACGTGAGCCAAATCGGTTCAATGTAGTTTATGAAGATATTTGTAAAATAAAATAGAAAAAAATAAGACAGAAAGAAAAAAAATACTATTTTGTTTTCGCAGAATTTACGTCCAACAAGAAATATATCATAAACTATTTTTATAAATTAAAATATCAAGCAATATGAATATTACAAACTACAGAAGTTCTGCAAAAATAACTTCTGCATAAATTATCTATAATTCAGATTGCTTGTTACAGCAAACAACCTACCCTAAAGTCTACCATCTTTCAAAGACAACCCTTAATTTAAATTAGGTGCAAACAGATCATGCATTGTAATTTTACCTTGATGATCCAGATGATTACGTAGAATGAAGGTCTCTTATTTTAGTTTTGTTTGTTTTTACAAGAATTTATTAGTAAAAGTAATAAATAAAAATTATTAATTTATATATTTTTATCAAACTTTATATAAATGTATACATACTTATTGTGTTACTGTACTTAAATTAAATCAGAAATCATAAACTTAATTTCTGCACTAAAAGCTTTAAATAATATCTAAAAATACATATATTGATATTATATTGTAATTATTATTATATATATTATATTGACAGTATTATTATTATTAGTTTTTTAATTACCGTAGTTATTTTTTTCGTAGATGTGGGTATTAAATTAATTGTTTGATTTTACTTTGTATTTATTATGTAAAAAATCATCAAGTTTCTGTTCTTCGGAGATCGCCCTCTTCACTAGTATCTGTACGTTGAATATAGGCGACTTTTGTTGTTGCTGCCCATTTTCAGACTTTAAGAAAACATACTCGTACTTATATAATAATTCAACATAGCCGTAAACGTTTGATAACCCAATTAATACCTATTTCCAGAGATTTATCTATCCAGTTTTGCTGGGGTTTATTTTAAATGAAAGAAATGATAAGACATTGATGTAATTAGCTTATTATCAAAAATAAGAACACACCTTTAGATTTTCGATTAGTATCTTAAGTAGTTTTTGTTCCACATTTATTCTATGTCGGTCAGTAGAAGTTCAGTCAGGACAAAGCCGATTAAAAACATAAATTGTCATAAATAAGTAAGTAGTGTTTGAACTCTGACGATGATGTCAAAGTTGCCGAAAAGTGCATTAAATAAAATCTCTGTAGCAGTAGGAGTCTTATTGTTATTGAATTACTTAAGTGTAGCACAGCCATCCAAGAAAAAAGTGAATTATTAAAAGACAAGAACGTTGATTCGGGTAGAATATGGATTTTTACAGAAATCAATTCATCCAGTGGAGGTCACGTGATATACGAGTGATTGAATCGACTCGACTGGTCTGATCAAGTGATTGATGGATGCGGTGAGACAAGGGAAAGGAAAAACGCGGAAGTAATCTTAACCGGTAAAATTTCATAAAGTGTATTATCTAAGCCAATCTACTGGTTTATATTTAACGTCTTTAGCAAGTACAGTAAACAATTGTTATACCTTTAATATTAACGCTATGAAATCTGAATGTTACGGTAGTTTAAAGTCCAAAATGTCATAAACACCATCTTTACTATACCATTCTATACCATCTTGATGTTTATAAAAAGTTTATGTCCAATGAAGCTAATTAGATTATTTTTTTTAAAGTATCTTCAGGACCAGTGAATACGAATGTCACCGAACTAAAGCCAATCGAAACAACAAAAAGCCTAGATTTGTCCAAATTGGTCAGGTGCATGTATCGCACGTGATATTTTAGCCAACAGTATTGTGTTGTGTTGTGTGTTTTTATATTTCTTCTTGACGACCACTAACAAGTGATTTTACAGCTTTACGGCCTGAGGATGAAACCTTTACGACGTGAGTAACAGACCACGAGACAGTACACACAAGTACACAATTTATGTACAGTATAACTAGGGGCTCTGCTCCTGGACGCTTCGTGTCCCAACCCCGTCTCGGCCTTCGGCCTCAGATGGCTGATTCGCTTTGCTCGCAGTTGGAAAATTCGCTAGAGAATCTCGTTTATCTTCTGTCAACTAAAATTATGAAACCAGACTTAAATATATTAACAATAATTGCAAGATTAATTATAACCTCAAATACATGTTTTAGAAACGTGAGAGGCTTTCTTTAAGATTTTAGTCCTAGATCTACTATCTTCTGTAGTGTTTGAAACCAGGCCTATATATAGTAAAAATTATTGAAAGGTTAACATAACCTTAATACTATGTTTCAGAAATGAGCCAAGCCTATATTACAAAATTGACTATTAGAATGTATCCATCTTTGCCAAGTTTACCTTATTTTTGACAAAATTTATTGTTAAATCAGACCCAATTTATTCCAATTCCAACGTGCTAAAACAGTATAAATTAGCTTGTTTTTTAACAGTAATTAAAAACTATCCAATGAACAGCTGATTTTGGATAATACTCAATCTCAGTTCTATTCCACTCTATTTCCAACGTGCTAAAACAGTATAAATTGGTTTGTTTATAAACAGCTGTTTTCATCGCTTTATTAACTATTTCATTGTTATTTTGTAACCAACATGGCAACCCATAAGACCCAATGTTCAAAATTTTCAACTTTTAAATTAGATTTTCTCAAAAAATTGCGTTTTTACACGAAATACAACTATATGGGTGTACTTAAAAAATATACACCCAAATACACCTAAATAAAAAATTTCTTTGAATTCCTTAGAGCCGTTTTCGAGATCCGCGACAGATACAAAGATACAAGAATTGCTCATTTAAAGTAATTGGATAGTATGTATATAATTTCAGCTCTAGTTTTTAAAAAATAAAGTGGAATTTACATGTATTGTATATGGTATAGTTAAATAATTTTAACAACTTAGATGGTAGAAATTGGCATTTATTGTGTTTACATTTCTATGTTATATTTACGGAATAAATATACCTATTTTTTACTCTCTAGCTTCAATGAAAGTAAAAACAAATATGTTAAATACAAAATTTCTTTGAATTCGTTAGAGCCGTTTTCGAGATCCGCGACAGATACAAAGATAGATACAAGAATTGCCCATTTAAAGTAATAGGATTAAAAGTAGAGACATTTTGAATTATTAAAGTGGAATAACTACAATTTTATTGATAACTTTTTAAAGAGCGTTAAAATTCCTTGAGTTTGATATATTATAATCGAGATATAAACTATTATGTATTTTGAGTATATATGTTTAAGGGTGTTTTATATTTTAATATCTTTCACAAATTATAAATTTGATTTGTGAAAAATATATACGATCTACCGGTACCAACTGTCGAAAAATAAAATTAATTTTCTATCTGTGTGAGACCTAACCTACCATAATGCAACGCTAGGCACATGAATTGAACGGCTAGGCCTTCTCAATTGAAACCAATAAAACTATTTTAAATAACAACTGATATTGTCATTGCATTGAATGAGATCTTTAAATTCGACCTCATTGAGCCATTGAATATGGTGTACGGAGAGTTTTGAAACTACCATGTCACTCATAACTTGATTTGCTTCGAGTCTTATGAAATAAACAAATCATTTACGCCTTTAATTTGTACAAATTCAATGTAATTTTACATAGTTGTACATTCTTGTTATACATCTACACCAGTCCATATTGTTTGACTTTGTCATCTTTCGCCGTTACACGTACGGTGTATGCGGGCTTACAAAGCTGACTTAAAATATTTACATTAGTTTAAACATTAAATTGACAATTAAATTTAGTA
This sequence comes from Philaenus spumarius, assembly GCA_018207615.1. Lineage (NCBI taxonomy): Eukaryota > Metazoa > Arthropoda > Insecta > Hemiptera > Aphrophoridae > Philaenus > Philaenus spumarius. The sequence goes on along the minus strand of JAGFPH010018061.1, from coordinate 422 downwards.
CAATTGTGCGCGTCATTAGATTACAGTAAATTATGTGAGAACTTTCGTTTCAATTGTTTAAGTATGGTTGCAGTTAAATAATTGCAAATAGTAACACAACAATTTTATCAAAGTACAGCTTATTTTACAAAATAAATAAAATTAATCCATAGTAGACATATGTTTAGGTAGTATCTTCAATGGTTTGGTGATCGTAAGCCATTGAAGGCTTCAAGAGAAATTTTCTCAAGTTTGTATCATTGTTCGTTAAAACGCTTATCTGTATGTATAAATACAATTGAACTGTCCGTCTGCGATTTTGAAACAAATACTTTTTTCTAAGATCATATGGTTATTCACACTTTACCAAAACCTAAACACGCATTCTTTCTGTCTGTCTGTTTGTGGGGGCTAATCTCCGTCTGTTTGTGGGGGCTAATCTC
>JAGFPH010018060.1:0-16811 GCA_018207615.1 Philaenus spumarius | reverse complement strand
TAATAAATAGTAGAATGATTTACCTACCTTTTTAATAGATGGTAGAATGTTTACCCTCTCATTTTAATAAGTAGTATATTGTTTGACCTATCATTTTAATTAGTAGCATACTGTTTGACCTTTCATTTTAATAGGTAATATATTGTTTGACCTATTTTAATAGGTAGTATATTTTTTTACTTCTCATTTTAATATGTAGTATATTGTTTGACCTCTCATTTTAATAGGTAGTATATTGTTTGACCTCTCATTTTAATAGGTAGTATATTGTTTGAACTCTCATTTTTATTTTGTTAACCTCAGCTATACATTTGGAAGAACAAAAAGTTAGTAGAAGATCATGCTGTTCCATAAATTTACAAAATGTGTTTTCCTCTACCTCTTAAATGTATCACCTTTATTAAGTTTATATATTATTTTAAATAGTCAATTTAAGATAATTAAATGTAATTTGTCATTTTATCTTTAATAACAACTCGAATTAAGGCGTTTTAAAATTACGAATTCTGTTAACAAACAAATTACTAAAGTTAAAAACCGCTGGACACATCAAACAATTTTAGTCTATATGGAAGGTCGTTATTGAACTCAAACTCTGACTAACCCTTTACAAGGTAAGTACACGTTGAACTGGATGTTAATAAGCAGGTTGAATCTGCGCTCCTATAATTAATTCTACGAAATCAAATTATTAGTCTGACGTATCGCAGTAAAGAAAAACGTATTAATTAATTTAATATTACTCAAGTAGAAATAGTTAATACTGTATTAGTATTTTTGTTTATAATAATATTTTTATGTCATTTGTGTGTGCCTATTTCAGCTAGGAACTACTTCCCGTTCATTGATAAATTATGGTATAATTTGTGGTTTAAATTTGATATGTTAATTATGGCCAATGTATAAGTTTAACCCATTAATAATATAGCTGCGTTTTAGGAATAAAGGCGCATTGAACACATTGAACACGATATCCTTCACTTAAAACCACCGTCGAACAGGCATGACGAAAGGGATCGTTTACACAAATCTGTTATAAAGTCGTAGTGAGGCACATTAGTTTTAATTCACATTTAATTTTAAAAGCGTTTATAAAAAATTACAAAATATATTTTTGTTGCGTCAAGTTTGACAGTAGTTGACAGTTGGTTAATATTAAGTTTATAGATCGTAAAATATGCTGTACAAATAATAAAAAGTAAATCTGCGACAACATCAAAGCAAACAACCTTGCCTTACATGTTTATATAAAATACATTATACAGTATTCAAGATATTTTCTGCAATATAATTCAAAACCCATTTCACTCTGTATTTCCGAATGTATTGAAGTAATATTTCCAACAATTCTATGGTGTATTGCAGAAGTATTATATACTTTATGGGAAAACTAAAGCGAAACAACTGTTAAAAATGTATTTGTTTTCATATTGTAGTGTATTGCTAGCAAACACAGCTTTGTATAATTTTATTTACCTCCAATCTAGAATGTACATAAATGTCGGCGTGAACCCTGGCACTTGGCCTCGCCCTGGCGCGATGGGCCCCGGGGTGTGGGGAAAGGGCGTAAGTGGAGAGAAACACATTTCCCACACCGCTTTCTAATGTGACTCATCCTTCAAACGAACTGGTGGATGTTTACCTCACCCTTAACACGTTCACTGCTACGCAAATTTCGTATTTCCTATGCTGGGAACTGACCTTCTATTTTTTATATTTATAGCCTAAATGAGTAGAAATTACTTTATTTTTTATTTTTGGACTTTTCTACGTAATAATCACTAATATTTTAAAGCGAAAGCACATTTACGTCCATAGCACATAGGCTTAAAATTGGCGTGCGAAGCACGCAATGCTCTGTATATTGTAAACACTCACAAAATAGGGGTTGGCGTGCAAAGCTCGCAATGCACTGTGTATTGAAAATACGCCCAATACTATTGGCGTGCAATGCACTGTGCGACGGCCGCTTCTCATAGTGTTCAGTGTCAAGCTAACATGTGCGTCCTTAGCAGCAAACGTGTTAAACAGAGATGTGTTTTAGGGTATTGATGTTTTTAGTCAAGTTAGTAGCGGTTTGCTCAAGTGTCAGCATTCACGCCGGTATCTGTATATCCCGCCCTGGTTATAGTTATTGGTTAGTTCTGTCGTGATCTTTTCAATTTTGTAATACTTTCAAAATGGCTTTCAGTGGGCAACCCTGGTTAGTTAACAAACTTGCAATTCTCATATTTTTCTATCTCTATTTTCTTACACTAGAAACGTCCAGTTTAAACTTTAGGAATGTCAAGGAAGATGTCTTTTATGAACATAATAATAACGGTTTAAGTTTTGTAAAATTCTGCCAAAATCATTGCTGAACCCTTGTGCTACAAAAACAGCTTCTTTTAATATAAATAGTTTTATTTTTTTAATGGACGATTTTTAGTATAATTTTTTTTTTTTCTGGGAAACGGCTTCAGCAAATAAACATTAATCAACAACTAAAAAATTAACTATGCATTATTTCCGATTTAGTTTTATACTTTGTTTCTTAACTAAAAAATTTACCGCCATAACGACTGCTTGTTAATGACGTAGATCTATTTAGTTCACTCTTCAAGCTGAACTGCAAGTATAGAGTTTTATGAAGCTTCGCCAATACAAAGCGGAAAGTTCACTCAGTTAAGAAAAACCTAGTCGCAATCAAATACTGATTATTTTACAACGTAATTCTTGTTTTGAAATGATATTTGTATATTTTTATTTTAAGTAGCTTTTAGTGTTTATAAAAAGAAGCTAATTAGAAAATAAATTGCGAAAGATTGAAAGGATTTTGTTGAAAGCAGTTTTATATGCATTGAAAATACGTGTTAATTCTTTTAAAAATAAATATATTCTTGATGATGCCTAATTACGTGAAGCAATCAAACTTATTTTAGTAACTTAAGTCTTACCTTATGTACTTACACAAATTTCACTAAATATGGAGATCGTACATTTAAGGCCCGCACACACCAAACGCGGGAAGCGGGAGCGACGCGAATTTTCTAATTCCTAGAAATTTAGTCGCGGGAACTGTTCGCGCGGGATCTTAGGTGACGCACACACAACGCGGGAAGTTTCGCGGCGAACTCAGTCGGTAAGGTGACAGTGTTGTGGTCAGTTGTACTTACCTTCTCATCGTTCGTCGCTCGCCATGTCATCTGATGAAGAAGAGGCTTTGTTGCTGTTCGCCTTGGCTGAGGATGAAATTCATAAGAAGACGTGGGTACACGCTATAAATAAGGAAAGAGCACAGTATGGGGAATATCACACCCTGATGACGCATCTCCGAATGGATGAAAAAAGGTTTTACATTTACTTTTGTATGACACCAACCTGCTTTGATGAACTACTTGGCTTAATCAGCGATGATATTGAGAAGAAAAACACGAACTACAGAAAATCTATTTGCCCCGAGGAACGCTTGGCTACTTATTACATTAAGGTATGTTACCAGATTGTAAATAAGATTGTTACATTTTAAAAATAAGATTTGAAATTGATAAATGTTCTTATATAGTTCTATTTAGAACTAAATTACGAAACTTTTTTACACTTATGAAAAAATTCCAAAAAATGTTTACAATTAGTTATGAAGGCCTAAAATTGAACTTTTTCCTTTCGTTACTGAACGTTTTTTGTTTCTTGAGCTAATAACTTTTACAATTTTATATCAATAATTTTTTTAATTGCATATATGAATTCTTTAAACCTTTCTCTACAAAAAAAGTACAGAACACTTTTAGATTGGGATAGAATTACTATTTTTGGCGAATTGTTAAACATATGTACCAGTGAGTAGCTGTGTACATTTAATTCATTGATCAAAACAATTAGAATTACAATCAAGAGTAAACACTTTCAACCTACAAAATACAAAAGCCCCATCACAGCACTGAACACATACCAAGGTGAATCCAAGGGGATGTTAAAATGTAACCAAAAGAAATAGCTGTAAACACGTACTCACCAGGTACCTTTAACTCTTTCCCAATCTCGTCCCAAATCCGGTCTTTCTTCTTGATGTTTTTGTAATCTTTATTATTTAAGTCATAAAGGACTGGATACGTGTACACACACTCTAATAACATTTCTGTTAAATTACTCATAGTTACTCTAAACACACGTCTACACAATCAAAGTACAAAGCACTGCCTACCGAGTACGAGTAGACACCTGTTGTATGACTAGTGACTGTAAGGTTCCCGCTCTAGTCGCGCGGGAAAACGCTGCATGCAGCGAACCAGGCGGGACGACGCTGCGTAACGATCCCGCACATGATCCCGAGCGAACGATTCGCGTTTGGTGTGCGTTATCTCATATCCCGCCGTTGTTTTACAATCCCGCGCGGGAACTTCCTAGAACTACATTCGCGTCGCTCCCGCTTCCCGCGTTTGGTGTGCGCGGGCCTTTAAAAAAATACAAAAAACAAACAATATTCACTTTATTCGCGTTCTTAGGACGTGCGCGACTGACCAGTGGTCTGATAAAATTAAACTGTTTTATATACCCCAAAGAATAATATGTTATAATTATTACACCACTTCTGGTACTACTAATAATAATATGTTTGCAAATTTAAACACATGCATACACTTATAGGAAACTCATTATTGTGTTGGAATTACCCAAATATTTAGGTAACCTTTCTTCTTACTAAACTGAAATGTGAATATATGAAAATAGGCCTATATTACAACGTCTAAACAATTGTTTAGAACTGACCGACAAATATTTTCTATATTTATATATATATATATATAGCCTATATTTTGTTGTGACCTACTAAACTCGAAAAACATGGCTCTATACTCCTGAAGTTTGAACAATAAATGCCTAAACTCTTTAAAAATTATTTGAATTATTTCTACATAATGTTCATTAACAATATATTATATTTTTTAAGTTTAAAGATATTGCTAAATCATGTGTTTTCTGCTTATATATTGGTAAAATGTTTTTGAAATATAAATATAACTTTGATCCACAACCATTTATATTACAAATATATTATTATGTATTTTAAAATCACAAAACTAAACTTTTCAAGTCGAACTTTAAATAAAGTTGGTATAGCTGCCAAGTTGCGTAGATGGTGTAAATAATTACAAACAAAATTTCTTTGAAAATATTAAAGATCAGAATATTCGTCTAACGAAGTAAGTATGATTTCAAAACTAGTTCTCTACTTCAAATATTTATACTTATTTGTAGTATTCAATTTATTTTCCGAATAATTGCAAAATGATAAAACACAAGACCCAATATCTCATTTAATAAAACTAATACAATAAGAACATTGGCAGGACAAAAGTATGAAGTGAAAAATATGGAGCTTAGTCGTACAAAGTATATTTTATTACTCTCTGTCGTGCCCAGCTTGTGTTGAAATAAGAAAATCTCAACCTTTTCCAGGAAATGATTTGTGAAACTAAAATGTATTATGTTTACACATAAATAGCCAGGTAAGCATCTATCTATTTCCTATCTTTATAAACTTATTATTATTTTTACATTTACAATAACTAATGCTTAATTAACACTACATTTTAAAGATTCACGTAAGTATTTTTTTAGTAAAACCTTTAAATTAAGAAAAAACTAGGGGCTCTGCCCCTGGACGCTCCGCGTCCCAACTCCGCCTCGGCCTTCGGCCTCAAATGGCTGCTTCGCTTCGCTCACATTTGGAAAATTTTACTTAATCTAAAAAAAACTGGTAGTTGTGAAGAATTATAATAAAACCTGATTCTAATAATTAGCCCAATTGGTGTTTTGGTTCATTGTAGGCCCACCCTAAAATTATGTTCAGTTTTTGATCCAAATTAGCTATTTTATATATAATAGGTTTGTAACAACCAATGTTTGAATTAAATTAAAATATATATAGTTAGCATTATTTTTCGTTGATTTTTGTTTGTGTTTGTTTTTAGTTAGTCAATGTAACCTCAAAAAGGTAATACTCTTCAAATTTTCTAAGTAATGTTGCTATGGTAATGAAAGTAAACAAACATGATGTGTTGCTAAGTTTTTTATACGAACAGCTGTTTTTGTGCCCCTGATAAAATCAGCTGTTTTTGATAAAATCAATAGAAATCTTTCTTCCATAAGATTAACATTGAAACTTTGAGGGCCACTGGGGCGTAGCCCTAATGTCCTAGGACTTTGGTAAATGGCCTAAAACCTTCCCAGGGTTAACCTATGTTACTATGCAAAATTTAAAAGCAATCGGATGAATGGTATACGAACGCAAAGTGGACAAAGAACCAAAAAAAACCCCATAAGGAATACACAGCAGAAATTTGCATTTGATTATAACGTTTATAAGGTGAAAGATACATGATTTGTAATGCTTGATGACATATCTGTGAATGATTACCTGCAATTTAAAAAAAAAATAAGGAAATCGGCCGGATAGAATGGCCGTACTGACTGCCACAAGTTTTCATAAATTCTTTTAATATATAGATAATTATGAAAGTAATATATTATTATCTACAAAGAAGATTTTTGCAGAATATAGATTACATAAAAGTTGTGTTTGATATGTGAGATTATACAGGGTTATTCAAAAAGAAACAGACAGTTTTCTAAATCAACAACATTGAAACTGCATAATTTATACTGGTCATGTTGGCATCAGCGGATAGCTAATAAACTAAAGTTTTTCTTTAACAGCTGATTGTTGGAACATTGTTGCTAATTAACCCTTATTTTTGTTGAAATGGTTAATAATAGCGTTGAGAAAGCTTTTTATGTGCTCGAACTAGAGAAAACACGTTTCGAAGAAGTTGGATTCTTTGATCGACTAATCTTTGGGGACGAATCAACGTTTCATATCAGTGAAAAGGTTAACAAACACAACCTGCGTATCTGGACAACACAATACTAGGGTAATTATTGAACACGAGAGGGATTCTCCTAAGATAAACGTGTTTTGTGCTGTATCAAAGCAAAAGATACACGGGCCTTTCTTCTTTCAAGAAAGTACGATCAGAGGCACATCCTACTTGGACATGGTGAGTGAACGGCTTATCCATCAACTAGAGGAAGACAGTAATGACTACATATTGGTCCAAGATGGAGCTCCACCGCATAGACACCATGATATCAGAGAATACCTCGATGAGCAATTACCAGGCGCTTCATTGGTCGAGCAGCCGACGAAAAGGCGTCACTCAAGCGTTGACCACATCTCAGGCCAGACTTGATTTCATGTGATTTCTTTCTGTGGGATATGTTAAGATGAAGTTTTAACTCCGCCATTACCATTGAGCCTCTTGGAATTAAGGCAATGCATAAGAAGAGCTATAGAGAGTGTTGACGTCAATACCCTTAACAGAGTCTGGTCAGATTTAGACTATCGAATTGATGTTTGCCGTGTAACCCGTGGGGCTCACCTAGAAAATCTATCACATTGTTAAAAACAAAATTGAAAAGTCCTCTTTGTAAAGGTACTATTATTTTTCCTGTTAATAAAACCTGTTTGTCTATGTTCATTAAAAAGTGTCAATTTCTTTTTGAATAACCCTGTATACTTCATAAAATAAAACTTGTACAGGGCATATTACAAGTAAAACGTTTATTTACTCAATGGCGTTTCGTCGAAATTGTCGCCTTCGTTGCGTCGTGGTAAATACTACATAAATTAATTATTGTAGCTCGTGCATCACTAAAGATGTCGTCACTGTCGTTTGAGTAAATCAACGTATGACTGTGAGAATTTGTGTTCAAATTGTATCGTATAAGATTAATTTAGAATCAACCTATCAAGTTACTTATATTTTGTGATCTAAAATAGCCTACTGCTATAAACGTAGCATCGCATGTACCGTTAGCACGCTGCAGTACAGGATATACTCTATTAATGTTCCCATGGTGATGACAACTGCAATTAATAAACAAGAGACAAATATTGTGGTGGAATTTTCGTCTCTCATTCAAAGTCATATTTTCTTCTGCATACATTAACGGTTTAACCAAACGGCCTATTTTCCCAAAAACCTTTTATCTGTTTCAATCTAAGCTCAGTCCCCCAACCACTGGCCTTCACAAAATATGTTCAATTATCGTTGAGTATAATTTTGTGAATGCATGATAAAACGTGGCTATTCATAACACTTTACTAGGAGTTTCATCAAAATCGGAATTTTGGTTGTTAAATCGTAATTCAGAAACTTTTCCTCGTCACTATAGAGTGCAACAGACCCATTAGATATGTAAGATGTAAAGATCAAACTTTTTTAATTTTAAATATTTTGATTGAACTGAAACTGAAAGTTATCTCTGAGCCTCGAACGGTATATATTCTTTTCGAGGGAGCAGTTTGTTTTGAAAGAAATTTCAAATGTTAACTCATTTCAAGATCTACGTCTTTTTAAATATGTTTTAAAATTGAAGAAAATTATAAAATGGTTTACACCTTAATGTCTGTCTACAGTCCTTTTTGTCCTTTTTCTTTTTGTTGGGACTACCGGTTTCGGAGTCAAAACTCCATTTTCAAGTCACAAACACATACGTAGTTGTTCACGGAGTCACATTTAAGAATACTTCGTAAAACATTTAAATAATTTAACACAAGGTTGTCACATGTCATCATTGGCCAACGAATATGTCTCGACAGTTTTAAATTATTTGTGTTGTGATAAATTATTTAAATGTTTTATGTAGTGTTGTTAAATGTGACTAAGTGAACAACTGCTTGTGTGTTTGTGATTTGAAAATAGAATTTGGACTCCGAAACCGGTAGTCCAAAAAAGAAAAAGGACTGTAGGTGGACATTGAGGTATGCAAACCATTTTATAGTATATATCACAGTTCTGGAGGCATTATAATATATAATATAATGAAAAATTTAAGTAAATATTTTAGAAAATATTCTTTTTCAAGATTCGGACCTATGTGAATATTTGTTATTGTATTTCCTTTTACTACATTTAACAGGTTTTATTTTTAGAAGTAAACATTTTCCCAACTGATGTGAAGTTCGTTGAGGCTCTATAAGTCACTATAGGTCGGGTGGTGTACAAAATAAAGAGGTTTTAAAGCTGAAACAAATCTTCTACATAAACTATGACAATATATTTGCAAAAATGTTTAAATGATCATCGAAAAAATACAATCACGAAAAGCATCCATACGAAATATACCTTTTGAATGCGGGATTTGAAACAAATATTCGTCTTATATTCTTTTAGTACGAAATCGTGGTTTTTCAGTTGAATCACGTTCGTTTGCATGCTACGTATAACTTGTATGGTAAACGTGGGTGCCGTTATAATTGTTGCACTAAAATGGATACAATTTAAAATAACACTAACCACACACAATTTTAAATAAGCCATACTGCAAGGAGAGGTAATATGTATATAAACTTGGCAAGTTGTGCAATTAATTTCATACCTTGGAGGGAGCACTCCATTCCACAACCACGGCACGTTCCACTCCCATGATGAGTATCGCAACACAATCTGTATTCCTTGCAAGCCGCCACTTGTACTAAATATGTCCTCTCTAGCTATCAGTGTTTGGGTGGAATAAAATGTCTCTTGTTTTGCAACGTTTTATATTTTTGCAAAAAGAAAACACTAATGTTATAATAGAGTTTCAGTTTTAAATAATCGAGTGATCACAAGTGACTTTCGCTTTTTTCCCTTATTTCGGATAGAAAAATGTTGCTGGATTGTAAACATTTAACCCAAAAACTAATTATACTTTTTAGTTGCATTTTTAATGAAGTATCAACGTTTTCGAACTGGGTATGAAGAGCCGCCTTTTTGAATGATTTTTGACCTTGAAGATGTACAGTGATTAAAAACCCAACGGTTGAATGTATTAATTTGGAGGGCGTTAGAGTTGTGGTTCTAAATATTATGATTATACTATATTGAAAAAGCATAGCGGTCTGACGTTAAATACATGTTTGTTCGTGTTAATGTTAGTAGGTAAAAATACTACATTAATGTAATATACAGTTTATGTTGTCATTTTATAATTTAGTAGTGCTTTGTTTTTAATGATTTACATTAAAATTTATTTGATTCAGATGAATCTTTTAATGATGCCTTCAGTCTGTTCTTAATAGTTGCCAAATAGTTAATTTCATCATATTTTTTAGACTTAAAGTTGCATTAACAATAGTATAATACATTTTATAAAAGAGCTTAAGTTAAGTAATTGGAGAAAACAATGCTCAATTTTATGATCGCAAACCTGGAAATCACCGCTAGAAAATTTATATTTTAAATCAATTTCCTTATGCAAAAAAATGCTTCATGTAACTTTGAAACGAACGCCTTGTAAAAGAGAAAAATACTCAAACGAATAAAGAGGCAAATCTTTAATTTGTCTCGTCAATGCACTTAGTTTTGCTGCTTTTCAACAGAATACAGAACTACCTCTTCAGTGCGAGTATACAAATCAATCATGCTAAAGTGCCAAGAGATATTTCCATTGAATCACACATCGAAAGAAATCTAATTTAGTCATTCATAACTCATTAGTTTTAGAATCTTAATTTCAGAATAATATGCTATTAATAGGCCTAATTACTTTTGATTGTTAATTAATTGTTGTATTTTTACGTCGAATGATGGAAAAAACTTTTAAATTAAGAAAATTGGAGCAATATTTAATTCTTAAATTTATTTGAATACTAGTGAACCTACAAATGCTTCGCTATTGCTTGATTTAATTTAAAGGTTAGTTATTCCATTTCATTACATTGACTTAAGTAATCGAGTTGCAAAATGGTTTGTATGCCACTTAAGAATATACCACACAAATTTAGATTTATAGTTTGTAAACCTTTATAGATAATACAGTAAACCTTTTGTCTGCTTTTACCTAATCTAAAAACAACTGATAGTTGTGAAGAATTGTAAAAAACCTGATTCTAAATTGGTTGCAAATAAACGTGTTTTGGTACATTGTAGGCCTAACCTAAAATCATGTTCAGTTTTTGATCCAACACAGCTGTTTTATATATATTATGTAACAATCAATGTTTGAATTGAATTAATATAGTAAGAATTTTTAGTTGATTTTTGTTTTTGTTTGCTTTAAGTTGGTCAGTCTAACTTAAAAAAGCTGTTGGTTTTGAATAATAATAAACTGATTATAAAATGCTGAGTAAAGTTGCTATGGCAATGAATGTAAACAAACATGACGTGTTGCTAAAATTTTTATACGAACTATGGTCTTGAGTCCATACAAAAGAGGCTGTTTAGTTTTTTCCAAATTTGAAACTTTTTCGGGAAACTTTTCAAAATTTTCTTTTTATAAAAACCTATTATCCACATTTTTTTTAAAATAGCCAAATTGGTCCAGCCGTTCTCAAGTTATGCGCTTAAAAAGGAAGCAATTCATTTTTTATTATATAGATTAAAAAATTGTAAAATATTCCTATTGATTGCGGGTTTTTCAAAATACTTAAAAACAAACCAATTAAAACAATACAGTCTTTAAAATCAGCTGGTAATTTGGAACCGATTACTTTTTTTTAAACCAGCACAGCTTTAAAAGAAGTTTCGTCAATACGTTCACTAAATTTTTGCCAAATTGGAGCCTACTTTTCGGATTAATGAACTAATCAGTTTGAAGGCGTGAAAAGGCCATTTCATACCGTTGCGTGGCACTACTCCATAAATCTCTTGTTGGGTGATTGCTGTGTAATTTAGTTCCTTGCCGTGATACGTCTGAGTTTACTCTGTATTATCTAGACGCGTTATTGCAGGAAATATCGTAAACAACATTATGCAATGGAGAAAGTTTATTCGAATAATTTCGTTTGGTGGTGTTTCGCCGAAATAAGTGAAAACTTAAGGTTCACCAAGTCCTACAAAGTTCGTTGTGAATGAATGTTGAGGAACTGTCAACACACTTCATTCCCGTTAAAATAACTCAATCTACACGCAAATAAATCCCTAAATAATATAAAGCTAATCTTTAAAAATGGAATTCAGTGATTAATAAGATTAGGCTAATACAACGTTGATTAGTACATTCTACAAATAAATGTTTGTTTTAGTATTATAAAAGATAATTTTCTATTTGTTTAGAACAAACTTGAGTGAATATAGATATATTGCAAAGATATCATAATCCTTTACCTCTTTCACAAATATATTGTATAATTTATATTTAATAAATATGTGTAGGAATATGCAAACCTCAAAGTTAGGATGTTTAATAATATTAAGTACAAATCAAATGATTCATTGTCTGTACTAATATTTACTAAAAAAAGAGGTGAAATTTATTTGTTTGTTTGTTTGTAGGAGGTAATCTCTGGAACTACTGAACCGATTGAAAAAATTGTTTTACTAATAAAAAGCTTCACTATCCCTGAGTAACATAGGTTAGCATTAATTTTGATTTAAGGGTTACAACAGCCCCTAAAACAATAAGTATTAGTTGTTATACATTCCTTAAAGCTATAGAGAGCTGAAAGTTTGTACATTTATTTCTTACAAGATACATAGAAAAGTCAACTAGATTTGCATTTTGTCGTGTGCTACTAAGGGGTGAAAATGTGATAACAACCACTAAAATAATGCAAACATCATATAATTTATGTTAGATCAACATCGAACTACTCGTTTGAATAATCTATGAATTTCCTATAAAGAGGGAAATCGCTTCATTTAAGGAAATTGAAGATATTGTTATAATGCATTTGTGATATGTATTTTCCATAAAACTTTGCTAAAACTCCATATTTAAAAAAATATTTTTCCTAAAGCGTTGCAGCTAAAGTTTTACTACCATCTAGGCCTTTATACTTTGCCTAAAAACTATAGCTGATAAAAATTTATGTGATAAAGTTGTGAAAACAATGTTTTTCTTTCACTGTTCTTTACAACCAGTAAATGTATTTCTACCATGGTTATTGACTAAATTATTAATTCAGTATATTTATATAATTAATGTCGTGTTAATGCCTTGTTATTAACAATACTTCAATAAAACTTTGGCGACAACTGCTGGACCCTTTACTCTCCCCGTTTAATTTATATCGTTTCGCGTGTTTGCTTTAAAGTAAGCAGTTGCTGTATCCTTTACAGTTCAGGTTCTTTGACAATTAAATAAGCTTTAGAACCTAATAAGCTTTACTGTAACTGTGATATCAAGGCCGTAGCCAGAGGATGGGTTGGGGGTTAACCACCCCCCCTAAAAAAATCCCGAAAAGTAGTAAAAATTAATAGTAGGTTTACAAAGTGCAAATTAAATTATAAAGTAGACAACACACCAGAGGATCCAGCAACATATTTTACATCATTGTGCATTGCATGCATACTGATAATTAGATTTGCTTGATTAAACTACAAAGTGCAGTACACAATACACATGGATGCAGTAGGTTACAGCGTTATTCTCTTGTGACCTTGATCTTATCTAAAATAAGAAAACTATAAAGGTTCAACAAAAATACCCAATACGGGGGTTGGCGTGCGAAGCACGCAATGCTCTTTGTATTGAAAATTCTCCCAATACGGGAGTTGGCGTGCGAAGCACGCAATGCATTGTGTATTGAAAATACTCCCAATATGGGGTTGGCGTGCAATGCACTGTGCGTCGGCCGCTTCTCATAGTGTTCAGTGTCAAGCTGGGTCCTTACCAGTGAACGTGTTAAAAAAGTTTAAGTTAAAATCCCCCCCCCGGCCCCCCCCCCCCCCCCCCGAAAAGTTTTTCTGGCTACGGCCTTGTATGAAATGGTTCACTATAGTAAAAGCTGGAAAATAATAAGGTAACTATGGTAGATCTATAAACTTATCGTGGAGTATATGTAGGTGCTACAATGTATTCCTGTATTTATCGTAAAGAAACTTATCTTAATATTTTGTTCAATAATAATTACTATACAACAATAACTCTGACTTAGAACAATGGTAATTTAAGTAAATATTGTAACTAATTTGATCAAGCATTAGTTTAAAATCTTAGGTACATCTCTCTACTATATAAACAAGTTTTTCTACTTCTTCTTCTCATAATTATAAAGTAATAAGAATAGATTAGATACGTGTATTTACAGCGTAATATGGGCCTAAAACCGATTCGCATGAATGGATTAACGAGATTCCCGCTGTCCCTATCTACTATCTAGCGAAAATACTGCCAAGGGAACGGGCAGGGAAAGAAGACCCTGTTGAGTCAGTAAGAAGAAAAATTAATGCAAATAAAATAAAATATGTTAATAATCATATTTTCTGCTGTTGTATCAAATATTTTTTTGCTGTAGTATCAAATATTTTTTTTGCTGTAGTATCGTCATAAATAGTGTTCAAAACTCGTAGGAAAATGTTCTTTCCTGGTGCTCGTTCTCTTTAACTTTGTAACATACAAACTCAATTAATTTTTTTTCACTTTATGACAAAGAAAAAATAAAGTTGAACGGAGGGGGGGTGGCGTGCGGAGCGTTTAGGGGGCAAAGCCCCCTTGTATATTAAAAATGTTCAAACCCTAAGAGAGCAGAAATGTACTTTATTTCGGACTTTTTATAAACTGGTTAGAAAATACTTACATTTTCCTATATTAAGGTTTGATAGCAGCAAATATCATACTATGAAAAGAATTGAGTTTAGCACAAAACCTTTTGGCATTCAAATCACTTCCATCATTATTTTACTTAATTTACCATTTATTTATTTCCATATAACAAATTTCACAAATACAAAGTTACAACAAATATAATACTATGGAATAGTACCCACATAGGCACGAGGCCTGTGCGTGGACACGAGTCGTGCACAACATAAAATGTAATTTATGATAATAAAAGAGAGAAAAAAAGAAAAATCAAAATTTGTTTAGTGTAAAAAATAATAAATAAGATCAGCATCAGAACAACGTCACTTCAGTGACACCACAAAATAACCATGTAAACAAAACACTATACGTACTCCGATGAAATTGCGGACTCACAATAGTCTCTTCCAACTTCCCGCAACCATAAAGTAATTTGCCTTTTATAAACCTTAATTTCATAATTACTAAATAATCTCAAGTTTCTTGGAATGTTACGATAAAGGATCTGTGATACATAGTACGAATTTGTGGTGGATACAGATTTATAAAGCCTATCTGTCCTTATACCCACTGTTTGAGAATGCCGTGTAAAATGTGAATGTTTCAAAATGGACAAAATGGAATTTGAATTCTTATGCAAAAAAGTTAAGAGAGTTTTTATAAAAAGTTGTCTGATATTAAATACGTCTATATACCAGACGTATATGGACGTCTCAGACGTGAGTTGTCTGGTATTAATACCATTTATTTTGTCATACTTATTAAATTTAATGACACTAATGTATGATATCTATTGAAAGTAAATCATATTTGCTCATGCTTTTTGTTTTCAGAAATAAAACCAAAGTAAGCTTTATTTTGTAGTTGGGTGTGGTGAATGTTGACTTTACATTGTAAATATGATATCTAGGTATAGTTCCATTACATCTGGCGTACTTCTTGCATCACGTGTCTCAGTGGGTAACCGCATGTCTGACAGCGAAGCCTTGTCTAAACATGTTTGTGCAACTATGTCGGTTCAGTAAATAATGTACTTTATGCATAAACTCGAGTGTAAAGTACAAATAGCTTGAATAGTATAGTCAAACTTGGGTTAAAATTTTGATTCAGATACATTACCCATAATTAGATTGGTATTTTAAACAGCGAGTAATATCCATTAGCCCTTTGTTTTTGTATTTGTTAAGGCTCGTATAATGATTGATGAAATTCAAGTATCAAATATAAGAATACACATTTATAAATGACTAGGGGCTCTGCCCCTGGACGCTTCGCGTCCCAACCCCGCCTCGACCTTCGGCCTCAGATGGCTGCTTCGCTTCCATTTCGCTTGAAAATTCGCTAAAGGATTTCGATAATCTTTGAATCGTTTGTAAATGGGTGACCGAGCATAAATCAGCTGTTTTATTTGGCAGTTGACTCAAATTCATTAAACATTATCTCCATAATATTAACGTGGGAAATTTGAAGGATTGTGTGCCGGAGCTCCTTCTCGGTTGAATAGTGGCTAATAAAGGATAATCGGATCACACGAAAACACGCTCAAAGTGGAAAATGTTAAAAAAAATTACTTTTCCCGCCCGAAAAGTGTCTTCAAAACTCAAAAATGTCAACTTCTGGAATTTTTTTCTAAAGGTTTCTCGTCAAAAGCTTTAATTCAAGTATGAGATCGAGAGGGTACGATTGCGGGAAGTGCCTCTTAGTTTATGTCGGTGAATGAATCAATGAACCTTCCTAGCTTTATATAAGTAAAAAGATGTTAGGCGGAGCCTCCCTTCTCGGGTGAATAGTGGCTAAAAGGATGATCGGATCTTAAATCTGATGGAAAATCGTTAGTTTGAAACAAAATGTTCTACAACTTTTGTATTTAACATTTTTTGCTATCTCTTATCGTTTTCTTACAAACGCAATCAAAGTGGAAAAATTTAAATTTGAAAAAATCTTTCCCGCCCAAAAGGTGCTTTCAAAATTTAAAATGTAAACTTTTGGCAATTTTTCTGAAAGTTTCTCGTCGAGAGATTTAATTTAAGTATGAGGTCGATTGGGTACGATTACGGAACGTGCCTCATAGTTAATGTCAATGAATCAGTGAACCCGTCTAGCTTTATATAAGTAAAATTTTCAAGACTACATTTTCCCAAATAATTTTACAAAAAGTCCTTAAAAATAACTTAATATTTTTTATGTTGACATAAATTTATATAATCTACTTAATTATAAAGCAATAATAAAATATAAATACTAAATATTTTGGGTTTTTT
>JAGFPH010018059.1:0-16812 GCA_018207615.1 Philaenus spumarius | reverse complement strand
ACTTATTTACCTTAACGAAGCCAGGTACAACAGCTATAAACAAGTTTTACTTATTTACCCTTAACGAAGCCAGGTACGACAGCTATAAAAAAGTGTTACTTATTTACCTTAACGAAGGCAGGTACGACAGCTATAAAAACGAAGTGTATAGTATTTGCGCGCACACACACAAGGGAGTCCAGAGCGGCAGCGTAGAGGAGGCATGAGAACAAGAAACAACCTTCTGATTGATTTAAATCAGGTAAAAGACTATTTTGAAATGCAAACGGCCGTCAATAATTTAAAAAAAAATTGTGGTTGGTTGGGGGGAGGGGGAATCGTACAGTAAAAGTCTCGCCAATCTCCCAGGGGAGGGAATGGTCTACAAAAACTCGGTGCAATATGTTTTCAATAAACATTTGAAAAAACTATATAGGTTAGTATTTAGTTATTCCCAATTCCCCTTCGGTGATTTTGGGCTGTACAAATAACCAAGTGGGTTTTACTTTATGTATAGGAGTTGATTGCCTTGTACATTTCATGAATTTCATTGTTTTTTTAGTTTAGTTAAATTTAAATAGATTTTTAGCGTATTTTTACAGTCTAATACGCAAAATAGAGAATACAAACTGGATCTATTTTGCTACCACAAAGCACAATCAAACTGTCAGTGAGTTTGCAGGACTGTTCTCCATAGCAATAACAAAATGATTCTATTTGAACTGGTAAATAACAACTGTAGCGATCGCAATTGACAAACTCTAAAAAACACTGCAGCGTGAGTTGATATAACCTAGCCTAAGAACCCAACCTGATGCCGGATTCTGTAACCTTGAAAGCATCCTGTAACCTGTAGCCAGAGATAATAATACCAAACCAAACCTGTAGCCCCTACGAAAGAATTTGTAGAAACGATTCAAACGAATGGGAACGTTGTGGGCAATTTTCGTTGTTGCCTATTGTATGTTGTGTTTATTTATAATTTTGTACAGAACAGCAAGGAAGGATATAAGTTCGACCTATATTAAATTTGTAAAACAATCTAAACTGTTTCTGAGTAGGTTTGATTTGACATAAAACAAAAAACATAACCGTTAACAGAATCGGCTTAGTAATTAATTACTGTAGAGTCTGTAGGTCCCCTACATATAGTGTATAGGCTAACTAAATATAACTTTATAGGCATATCTAAAGTAAAATCAGATGGAGAAGCCAAATTTAATTTCCAAACCAACCGTTTAATTCATTAAGGCTCGGCTCCCTACATTCAAAACGGCGAAGTTGGGTACCAATTTCAATGTTAAATAGCCAAAACATACCTTCACTCTTAAGCATATTTTTGTGTTGTTTTTGAAAACGAAAGCTGAATTTTTTTTCTTAAAGTAAAATAGATTGTGGGTGTTGATTGCTAAGGTTTTTTGCAATATCTCTTTTTGCAACTGAGTAAAAAATTAATAAAGTTTACTATTTTTTACTATTTATATCATACGTTTATGAAAACAATAAAACGGTTTTTGAAAATGTATTTAGCAATTAACATCCGCATATGACAGTACTTCAAAATGAAACCAAATTTTTAAATTTATTCCATGAATTAACAGAAAAAAATGACTTATTCTGTAGCATTGCTCTTATGGGAATCAGATTCAATATGGCGGACAGGGAAGCGCCCCCTTAAGTCCATTTATTAGACGTCACTTTTAAACAAAAACATTATAAATCCCGATTTGTACACTTTATACCAGGTCAAATAATTGTATTCACTCCAATCTAGGCCATTTTTAATATAATTTATTTAAACTCTTAATGCAAGTTTCATTAAAAGGCTAGCCCTTTTATTATTATCTTTAGTATTATCTTATAGAATATAATAACAATTATTAGATAACACCATCAAAAAGAATACCAAGCAAGGATATCAAAGGGGTTTTGTTTACCGACTTCTAACAATTAGAGCTGAATTGCAACCTTTTCACACCAATACAAATATCGAAAGTAGTACGGTAAATATTTACAGTGCAAAGGCCTATAAACACTGAATTACAAAACAGCTATTAACTGAGCTTTCTTGCCTTTTCAGTAGTAGGTCAGCTTTTTAGCAAGATCTCAAAGCTGCCGTAGACCGTAGACGCTAGTAGTTTTGGACAACTAACGAACTGGGCTTGGTTTAGAGTTGAGCACCAATGTTTTTTACATCGATGGAAATCAACCGATAATTTTGCTACATCGATGATTTTCCCGACATCGATGTTTTTAAATATTTACAGTATTTTTTGTGCATTTGTTTTGATAAATTAATCATGAATTGACATACTGAGTTCGACATTAATAATTAAGAATGAATTAATTGACAAAATATTGCTTTCAATAACAAGTCATCTTATATAAATGTAATTTACGTTTTGTATAAATTAGTTACTTTAATTAAATCTGTTACTTTGATTGTTATTGTTTCTTTCACCTCATGAATTATTGTCTTAAACCCAAGTAAACTTTTAACGAACTAAATTTAAATGCATTTTATAAATAAATAATAAATACAGTATTTATTTAATGACAAAAATTTTAACCAGCAACTAACTCTTTTTCAGAAATTTACAAAGTACAGTGATGTTATTCGGTAAAGCGTATGTCTTGTAACTCAAAACTAAGGAGCAATGGAAATCAACCTTCTTTTAACTAAAATAAGGTTATTAGGTTTTCTGAAACGATTACTTTTTTTAAATATACATCGATGTTTACCGTTAAAATACATCGATGTTTTCAGGTCGATATTATTATCACGTCGATGGTGAACATGAACATCGATTTTTTAACTATCGATGCTTATCCCTAGCTTGTTTCAATCATAGACGATGCGATGTTCTTTGTGTACAGTTTAACGTCTACTTTCGGCGCGGCGTAAGGTATTTGAAGACATGAATTGTAAAATTAGAAACATTTGCGTTTGTTTTACCCCATCTTTAAAATACCACATGGAAATATATTTTTGTTTCTCCCGGCAGCAACACAAAATTCACGCATAATTCCAGGTTTTTTCCCGGCGTTAAAAATTCACGCATAATTCCCGATTTTCCCGGAATTCCCGGTCGCTGGCCACCCTGAATAAGCACAGAAAACAATACAGTACAGGTGTAGTAACAGCGTGTAGTCAAGAGACGCAACTAACAAAGAAATCGTGGGAAACGGCAAGTGTTCAGTTACATAGTTAGACACTTGTTGTTTACCCCTCCCTCCTCCATCCTCCCCTACTATGAGCACATTACCCTTGCATTCTTTTGTGGCAGTAAGACGACCCCGCCCAGTCTGTCGCATCAATGCTTTTGTTTGACAAAAATTTGTATGTTTATACAGTATTCACGTCAACTTTTTTTTCTTTTTTTTTTTTTTTCGCCGGAATTGAATCCGGATTATCGACGGTCCGGATTTTTGACGTCCAGATTATCGACGCTCTACTGTAATAATTTTTACTTAGAATCAATCATTTTAGCTACGGATCAATTTTTTATAATATTAATTATAAGTGATTTTTTTACTCACGTCAGTGATCCTTGTCAGTTTTTCTCTATCTAAAAAACAATTGCAATTTCGGACTTATCAGTCCATCATCAGGTTATATATAAAAACACTACGAACACAAAATAACATACAAACAACACATATTCACTCCGCTTGGAGATCGTAAAAGTTCAATGTGCACTGTGGTGTAGGTACTCCCTCGCCGTCTCGTGATTATCGTATCGAATAATAACTTTGATTTGAATGATTGTTGGTCATTCAGTATATTGTTAGGATCTGACTTTGAAGCTCTGTAAATTTCAAACTCTTCCAATGCATCTAGAGTGTATCCTTTCCTACATTTGTGTAGTATACTCACTCAGGTTGGTGTTGATGTCAGTATAGGAATGGAGATTATTAATAAGATGTTTTGCGTACGTGGGTTTTATATTCCTCAGGTTACTTGGTGGTAGATGTTCCTTGAACCTTATGTTAAAAGGACGTCCGGTTTGACCTATGTAAAAACTAGGGCAATCGTTACAAGTCAATTTTTAGACGCCAGTTGCGTTATGTTTCTCCACTTTAGTTTCGGTTTTTGTTTTAAATAACAATTCTAATTTGTTGGTTGTACAGTAAGTAACTATTGTGTTGTTCCTGGCCATTATATTTCTCAGGATGTGGTTGAATATGTTGCCGTACTCACATGATGCGTATTTTACCTTCTTTTTTACTATTATATTTGGCTCTGTATTTGCTTTGTGTGTCTTTCTATTGTGTTTCGCTATAATTGGTCTACAATGGTAATCCTGTATCCGTTGGCCTGGGCTTAATTAGGTTTCTCTCTTTCTCATAGTTTTCGGAAGACATGGGGATGGATAAGAGCCAATGTACATAACAGTTGTAGGCGGCAAGTTTTTTTTTTGTGGGTGGTGGGATGTATTATGTATAGTTTTATCAGTAATTGTTGGTTTTCTGATTATTCGACACGATAATCACGAGACGGGGAGGGAGTACCTACGGCACTGTTTAATACCAGTGTCAGTCAATGCTAATTTACCAAACGACGTGCACGTCTATGTTCGCGATATGACAGTGCGCATTGAACTTTTACGATCTCCAAGCGGAGTGAATATGTTGCGATCGTAGTGTGTTTATATATAACCTGATGGTGGACTGATAAGTCCGAAATTGCAATTGTTTTTTAGATAGATAGAGAAAAACCTACAAGGATCACTGACGTAATCACGTAATATAAAAAAACCACTTATAATTAATATTAATTTTGACTGCTAAATTTCGGGATTTGGGGGGGGTTGACCCCCTAACCCCCTCCCCTGGCTACGACCTTGAAATGAGCTAACATCCATTATTATTAAAAGTAGTATAGGATATATAAACAGAGTAGTTATCCTACGAGGGTGGATCAAATATAAACGGTAATTTTGATATTCTGCTTACGACGCAGTTCCTAGCTAGATGATGTAGAGTGCAGTTGATGTTTGGTTTATGAGCAGTGGGGGAACCGGCTTGGTTAGTGCGGGCACGCTCGGTTCTGGCGGTACAGCCATGACCGAGCAAGAGGTACATTCGTCTCTTAAACCCAATGAGGGTGTTAAACCCTTGGAAATGTTTAGTCGATTGAAGGCACAGTTTGGGGACAGTACACTTTTAATAATTACTTCTTTGCCTTACTGGACCGGTCATATTATATAAATACCTGTAATTCGTTATAGGAATACATAGGACTGCGAGCAGCAACGAATTACAGGTATTTATACACTTTTAATGTTCAGACAACTACCTGAGGATGGATGCTTGAGACATCCGAAACCGTGTTAGTGTAAATACCAGCAAGTGGATTTCTAGACGGACAGATAAAAGGTATTTGTAAACCTTACAGTTTTGTCATGTGCATCATAGGCTTATAGTTCCTTTGTGATCAAATTTTACAAGAAAACGGTTTCAATATTCCCAAATATAGAACTAAAGAAAAACATTCTTAGAGTAACTAACCAAATACAAAAGTTGGAGACAAAACAATTTGTGCACCTTTTAAAAGAGTATTTTAAATGCAAACAAACATGTCTTTCATTGTATTTTGACAGCTCGGATGTTTACAATGTGTGCCACCTGTCATTTCGCGAGCAATGCATCTAATTATAGAGTGGTTGAATGCAGATCAGTAACTTACAGTAAGAGTTTTGAGATCTTGTACACCCCTAGTAATATGTCTATAATGTAGTCAAATTTAAAAGATATATTAAAATACTTGACATTTATATGTAAAACCTTGATATTGTTGAGCTGTAAAGTTGACATACTTACCAAATAGTGTTGTCGACGGGCATTTCAATTTCTGTGATAAGACTGTTGTGAGCTGTGCCATTACCTATGGTGATATTGTTATTTGTTGCTGTTACTGATTCTATGGTGTCTAGACTTGCAATACTGTCGGTACCTGTCATCTGACTGAAATCACCAAACGCCTGAAACAGAACACAAAAAGTATTGTAATTACATGTGTTTTTCAAAACTTTATTAATTATACTATGATGGATATTCAGAAAGAAACATAAGTTTTGAAATAAAAAGCAAGAAATAAAAATAAATTTTTTACTACTTCTAAAAACCCTCCCTGTTCAAGTTAAAGCGTTTTTCGTAACGACTTACTGTTTAACTTTAATATTTAACAACAGATATTAAAATTATAATAAAGTAAGCCTTTCTCGAAGATTTTCAAGAAACCTCAGTTGGTTTAATATAGGTTAAATCTAAAATTGTGTTTTTTTAAATTGTTATACAATCGTGTTTATGTTAATTTTCATTTTTTAGATTTAAATTTTAAATGGGACAAGATAAAAATAATGATCAAATTTTAGATTAAACCAATAAAACCAACGATTTGTATCCATGACAGTTTTCACTTCTGTCGGAGTCCCATGACTGCTTTCTTCCTTATTATGTAGTCATAAAACTCTGCTGCCTGTAATTTCAGCCGACCATTAACTCCACAATTCCTTAATAATATCAAAATACTGCAATGTCAGCTGATTATGCTCATGAAAAAACATAAGGCAATAACTCAGAGCCAGATCAGAGTGTATGTAGGATGACTAAACACCTCCCAGCCGATTACTTTATTCTATATCTTTCAAATAGGTGCTACCATTATTAAGCATAAGACACCATTGCCTATTAAAAATAATAACAATACACTAATTCTCACATGTATACGTTTAATAATCAAACGCGTTTCAACGACAAAGTAGTCATCTTCAGTGATGCGTAAGCTACAACTAAAAACGTATATATACAGTAGAACTTGGATAATCCGAAGCTGAAGGGACCATTGTAAAAAATTTGATTATCTAAAAATTTTAATTATAAAAGTAAAATTGCTTTTCGAATTTTAGGTTCTCAAAATGATTGAAATAAAAACTATGTTGAATATGTTTATTATATACAGTTTATTTACACCAATCAAAAGTAAATGATGATTTTTTACTCTGTAAAATATAATAAAATGTGTATACTGTACTTTAACAAAGTATTGTGAAATGCCCAATTGCCTTGTAGAATTAATTGTTTTTACGTTTGCAAAATCCTCAAGTTCGTTAAGAGAATGAAAAACAGCTTCTCTTACACTGGTTTGTCCTTCAATGTACCGCCGAAATTCACGCAATTGCTGAAGAGCCTCAGACGTTGTAGGGATTGGGGAATCTTCAACTTATTCTAAATCCGACACATTTCGGCACATTTTTTGTTTTCCACTTCTTCTAAAAAGTTCACTTGGATGCTGGTCAGATTTGTTAACGAATACAGCTTTTTTTTTTAACAATTTGCTATTGTTGTTTTAGTAACTTGTGACCATGCATTGTGACACATTCTTGCTGCTTGAAGGATATCGATCTTTAAATTGTTGTCTTCCAATGAATCTGTCAAGAGCGTTTGTACAACCGTAACGATGTTCATAAGTAGGATAGAGTTATGCACAGTACAAGTGTCAATAAACAATATGATTGTTCTGTTCTATTTACAAAAGGTTTTGTCGAGATTTAACAACAGTCAGAGATTGGGCAGAGCATCAATCGACAAACTTCAGCATCGGTACCTAGAGAATTCTCGGAAGGCAAAATTCTTGGAAGTCGGTATCGCGCCTAGAATTACAATGCGTGTACAAACAATAGCGGCTAGGTTTAGTCCTCCCCCCTATCTACCTGACAGTGACCTATTTATTCAGCGATCCCTTTCACACCACAAGTTTATATTTTTAGTGTTGATAAAAAAAACTTCAAATTAAAAAAGTTGACTTCGAACTATCCATAATTTTTGACATTGATATCATATAAAGTTCAAGGGATCGAACCGAAACTTCAAATTAATGGTAATTTCAAATTAAAAACGTTCGAATTATGTAAGTTCTACTCTACCTACATATATTTAAATATTTAAATTTAAGTGTTACAAAAAGAAATTTTAGATCAAAATTCCATCTAGAAATAGCTATAAAATACACATGTTAAATAACATAGTTTACCAATGTGTCAGGTGTCGTTGCTTGTTGTGTCTGCACATAATACAGCTGAGGAACTTGATCCGACGAAGTCTGAGTTGAATGGATCATAATGACTCGTTGGCCTAAAGGAACAATCCCACAATCCCTTGCGACACTCAAGGCTGTTAACATGTTATCGCCTGAAACAAAAGCATTAACTTTATAAGTTTAAACAAGTGACATTTAGATGTCGGATGTGTTGAGAAGGACACTAAATTTCGACCATTCCTCTACAGTTTAAGATAGATGGTCTCCAGGAGGCAGGCAGTGCTGGACATGGATATGAAGTAAACACCCAAGAATGGTATATGGATGGCTCTAAAATGTATGGAGTTGGTGCAGGAGTTTATGGTCCTAGGTGTAGCTTATCTACGGCTATGGGATCCTTACCATTAATCTTCCAGGCGGAGGTCGTTAGGATTGATCTCTGCGCCTATGAAATCCTCAAAAGAGGAATTGCGGGAGCTAGGATTAACATCCTATGTGATAGCCAAGCAGCCTTAAAGGCGCTGGAATGAAGGTTAGTTTGGGACTGTTTTAAAGCAGTGAATGAATTGCTAGACTCAATGAAGTTACTCTTAAATGGGTGCCTGGCCATGTAGGTATTAAGGGCAATGAGGCAGCGGACCGACTTGCTAGAATAGAGGCTTCATTGGGCTTCATTGGCCCAGATCCTTTCTGTTGAAGACCTAAAAGTCACCTTAGAAATGTTGTTAAAGTCTGGACGGAGAAAACTTGGTCCTCACATTGGAACGATGCTCCTGGGCTTAGGCAGGCTAAAATGTTCATTTGTCTAAGTCATAAACTCAAAAGCTTTTAATTAGGCGGAAACAATCTTAGATGGATTGTGGGAATTCTTACTGGTCACTGCCCTGTCAAGTACTACCTCAAAAAAATGGGGCTAGTTTCGGAAGACTCTTGTCAATTCTGCTCCCTTGAGATTGAATCGGCGCAACACCTGCTGTGCTAGTGCGAGGCTCTCACACGGAGGACATTTACAACACATGGAAGTGCTTTTGTTAGCCCAGAAGAGGTGTGATCCCAAGACTCTCCTTGGTTTTGTAAGAGATCTGGGATGATCATTAAAAAGGAAAAGTATACCACGATATATCAATTTAAGCACGATTTTTTAAATTTGAAATATACAAACAAAATTATACAGTTTTCAACGTGTTAACAATTTTGTTTACTTAAAGGTTGCTAAAAATATTTGTCTATGTGAGTTACTTTAAAACATTTATTTTTTACCAGTAAACCTAGCAATGCTTCGCTATTGCTTGGTTTAATTTTAAGGGAGGTTATCCCACTTCAACCCTTTGACTTAAGTAATCGAATTGCAAATGTTTTTGTATATCAATTAAGAATAATAGTAAATAATTTTAGATTTATAGTTTGTAGGAATTTAGTGCAATTTATTTTTATATAGGGGTAGCTACCTTATTTAAATCTTTTTGTTCGTTGTGGCGAAATGCTCTAAGAAATCCTGGTACTATAATATGTATAAATTATGAAATTTTAGTAAAATTAGTTGAGTAGTTTTTGAGAATATAGAAAAACTAAATGGATTATTATTTAATTTTAATGGTAGTTATTCCATTTCATCCCTTTGACTTAAGTAATCAAATTGCAAATAAATTTGTAAATCCCTTAAAAATAATATTACATAATTTTAGCTTTATAGCTTGTAGGAAGTTAGTTTATCTATTATATAGGGGTAGCAACCCCTTCCAATTGTGAATCTAAACCATCCAGGGAAAGCAAAATATTTTCATTTCAGTTTTTCTTCTCACCTGTAACCATAACTGTTCGAATGTTCGCCCCTCTCAACATAGCAATGGTGCCTGTTGTTTCCGGTTTAAGCCTGTTCTCCAGAACTACAAATCCCAGAAAACAGAGGTCAGCTTCCACTTCTTCTCTGGACAATCGTTGCATTTTAGGATAACTGAGTCGACATGGTAGATCCCGATATGCCATGCCCAAAACTCGATAGCCTTCCTGAGTGTATTCTTCAAGACGAGCAATATAATCATTTGGGACTAAAATAAATCAGACACAATTGAAATCCATTAATATAGCCATAACGATTGCTATTCATATACAGGATGTCCCATAAGTAAAGTGCCAAACTTCGGGGAATGGTTCTATGGGTCAAAATAAGAAAAAAGTTCATATAAACACAAACCCGAAAACGCTTTCTTTTCTAGATATCCGCCATTTTGTTTTTTGTTCTAGAGAACGGTTTGAATGATTGAGTTCAAACTTGGCATGAAGTTTAACCTAACAATGATATATCTCAAGAAAAATAAGCAATTAAATCCAAACGTGAGTTTCAAAATGGCGGCTGTTTGAAAATTTCAAACCTAAATTACTGAAAAACCGTAAATTTTAACAAAAAATGCCGAGACACCTTTTTTGTAGCCGTTTTGATTCCCTATCGGATGGTGTAACTGTCAAAACAATCGGATGAATGATAGTAGGTAAGTTAAAGATAATAACAGCAAAGGTACATACAAAATTGCTGTGTTTACTGTATTGGTATAGGATGCCGGGTTGAACAAACCATTTATTACACATAACTTAACTATTATCCTTCATCTGATTGTTTTTACAGCTAGACCATCCGATAGGGAATCAAAAGGGCTACAAAAAAGGTGTCTTGGTAATTTTTTTTAAACGTACGGTTTTTGAGTAATTTAGGTTTGACATTTTCAAACAGCCGCCATTTTGAAATGCATGATGGGATTTTATCGCTTATTTTTCTTGAGATATATCTTTGTTAGGTACTTCATGCTAAGTTTAAACGTAGTCAAACCGTTCTCTAGATAAGAATTATTTTAGGTACAAAAAACAAAATGGTGGATATCTAGAAAACAAAGCATTTTCAGGTGTGTGTTTATATGAACTTTTTTTCTTAGTTTGACCCATAGAAGCATTCCCCGAAGTTTGGCACTTTACTTATGGGGCATCCTATATAATATTAAATCTTTTACTTGCCTTAGCAATCTTTAAAATTGTCAATAGTTGACAGATGTTTCGCCTATTTATCAGGCATCCTCAGAGCTTACAAAACATTACAATGATTAAAAACATAGTTTATAAAAACACATTTAATAAACAAATAAAACGAACATTTAGAACACTTAGTAAAATTGAATGCTACAGTGTGTGACCGTCCACTCTTTTGCTTTTTTTCTAATTGAAGATTCTTAATCGAGTATCATTCTTATACGGACATAAAAACCAACATGGAAATCCTGCACTTCTGTATAACTATATAATAAACATGATTTGCATAGTATGATTTTTCAAGATAATTCTTTATAAAACAAACAGGTTTCCTTAGTTTGAGTTTAACAGCTTACATTAACCACATCGTATTTGGAACACTTTTAGACAAAGGGGTGTGTAGCATGAGTGTGAACTTTGTCCATGAACACGTCCTGCCTATTTATTTTTGGCAGTTTCGGTAGTAGGAAAGAAAAAACTTGATATTTATGCAAATTCTAATAGCTTGCCTACGTTGTGTTGGTAATGTGTGTGACTAATTGTGATTGTAGACATTGTTCAAGTTTCCACCAGTTAATACTTTCACATAAATGTAAACATCAAAGTAATAAACAAATGCCTAGGCAACTTGCTACTCATAAACTGATGGGGTCGAAACAAGAGGATTGAGATGACTACTGTATAACGCCACACCTCAACCTCCATCTAGGCTCCGAAAAAGGAAACAAACCAATGAGTCACCACATCATACGCATTTTACTTATAAAGACCGATTTCGAATTTTGGTAAGTAGTTTAAGTTAGAAAATTAAAAACATCAATAATACCTATGTATTAAGTAGGTAAAAATTTACTATAGCGGGTCAATCGATTTCTAAGGGAATTTTAAATAATATGAAAGAACACGACTGATTGTAAAAATATTCCCTAGAAATAAAATTTATAGGAATTATGAAAGAAATAAAACTTGAAGTTATATAGGTTAACTTTCGACATTCCCGCAATATTTCACGTAATTATAACAAAATAAATGACTTCACATACACCAAACACGTAAGAAATAAATAAAGTAAACAATATTAATCCCAAAAGTACCCACAAAACAGGAAAATCAAACAATAATGTAACAAAACATTAATAACAAAAGCAATTAACAACGTACCATAAAGAACAATAGAGAATACAATATAAATGCGTAATTAAAATGGAATTTCATCAAAGTTGCTAAATCGAACAATATCAGTAGGTATTGTACTAAATTGGGTGTGTATAAAACGCTGACCGGTGGACCATTGAATCTCATTGGTTGCGTACTAAATTAGCAGAGTATGACGGAGAACTACATTAAACATAGTAATGATTATATTTCGTTATTATCACATTATATAATTAAAATTAAAAAAAAACCTTGCAAAAATTACTTTTTACTTAACCTGGCCAATAACAGTATGTTTGTACTTTAAAAACGTATGTAGTTGAGTTGACTAAACTGTTTGTTTCTACACAAAAGAGAACAAGAGAAATTCAACAACGCTGAGAAAAACATGTCAGCTCTTTGCAAAGTAATTTCCCATAAGGAACATTTGATTTGAAAGTTTTTAATATTGTACACGTTGAAAATGGTTAAATATTGCTTTCCCGTCATCAGTGAAGTGTACAAATACTATATTTATAAAGAAAAAAGTTAAGGTTTGTGTATTTATAGTAGTATCGATTGACATGCTATTGTAAACTAATACCATTAAGTAGGCCTACCTTCATATAATATGGTTTTATTGATATCATTTGTATGAAGCTAACTAAATGAGCATACCAGTACCATAGTAACTATTAATACAGTAGATTCCAGCTATTCCGAAATTGGGACCGAACACTGTTAGGTTTAGCAAGATTTCGGAATAGGCGTATTTCATGAATAATAGTCAACGTATTGACTTGTTAAGGCGTAAATTAAGTGCAGACACATCTGCTAGTGTCAGTTCTGTACAGCGTTGATCAGCTCGAAGGAAAGCGAGGAGAAGGTCAACACTCAAATTGAACTCATATCACACGTAGACGCGGCAAATGCTCTTGACCTCGCTCTATTAGTAATAGTGTAGGTGTACGTCATCCGGAGTTATTTCCTTCTGTTGCTTTAAGATTCCTTTTTCTTACAAAAATGGAAGGAAAGGGATAGGTTGTTCGAACTGTCTGTTTTTTTGTCATCCCGCAGTCTGTCCGTTAGTACCGCATTATCTTGAAAAAAATTGAGAAAAACAAATTCCTTCGAGTTAACGAAAACTAAGGAGAAAAACGGATGAAAGCAACTGGCAGGCGGCAACAACACTACTAGTGCCTAGATGTTGTATCTAATCTTTCCTTCTTTCTGAAGGACCCGGTATACGTTTCACCGGACACTTGTTGCCGTAGCTTCCTTCCCGCAAAACGGATGGAAAACGTGAAGGGAAAAACCAGCTTTCATTCCAATACGATTTCAGGCGTTTTCATCAAGCTTAGGCTTTATTTAAATTATTTCTACAACAATAAATGTACATTTTTTCACAAACGTCTTCTTAATATCTCCTGTTTTTATGTTAAAATAAACGGTATCAGTTAACTGACACAAACTTTCTCCCAACTTACTGTAGTCAAAATAATATTGTTTTCAATCAATTTATTTATTACTTTTTAGAACAAAACAAAAAAATAATATTCTACCTACGTCAATCGTATACAAAAATTATTGTCCTAGGCGGGATTCGATCACGCGACCTTTGAATTACTGGCCGTGATCGCTACCATGGTGCTACCCCGTGCGGCCGCCGCCGAGATGCTAGATTGACAACATAAACTTGTTTATTTTTAAACATTTCCCCATAATTATAAAACGCCGAAGTTTTGATAAAAGCGGGTGGTGTCATTTTGTTTGGCATCTTAAGCACTATAAATACTGAAAATTTGATCAAAATCGTTAGAGCCGTTTTTGAGAAATTTGCATTTTTGTTGTTTTTATGGGTGTTTAGGGGTAAATTACCCTTAAAAATTAAAAATTAAAAAAAATGAAAAAAACGCCTGGAGATAATAGGGTTTAGTACCTACATACCAAATTTCATGAAAATCGGACCAATAGTGTCCTCTCTGGTCGTGTATACATACTGACAGACTGACAGACAGACACCACTCTAAAAACACTTTTTTGGGTTCAGGGAGCAGCAAAACAAAAAATTCCACTAAAAATATTTTTGGGTTCAGGGAGCACCAACACAGATAATTGCACTAAACCATTTTTTGGGGTTCTGGGAGCACCAAAACAGATAATTCAACTGAAAATTCAAATTCGAACATTTTTACGAAAACAATACTTTCTCCATATACTACGTATAGGGTGGAGAAAGTAAAAATCTGTATTTTTTTCTGAACTCTGTTCAGAATAGGCGGATTTTCGGAATAGAGGGGTTTGGAATAGTGGGACTCTACTGTACATTAAAAAATGATTAGAACACCATCTGTAGTCAAGAATCAGGAAACAGCAATTCATCAACGTATGGCCGAGCCTCTTGATACGATATTTTTGTGCAATGAAGATTAAATAAGTACAGTAGAGCGTCGAAAATCCGAAGTAATTGGGACCGAGGGGGGTTCACATTAACAATTTGTTCGGATTTTTGAAAACAACCAAGAAAATGCCATTTAGGCTAAAATATATGCCCTTTAAAGTGGTTAAACAGTACAAGCAGTAATGTAATTACAATACAGTATGTAAGACTACTTGCAAATTATGATTTATAAGAACCTGCACGTACTCAGAGGGGCTAACATGATTACACTTGTAACTCTTAATTACAGGACAGTACATAATTAAAAGTTGACTTGTACATTATTTGTACAAACAAAAAATTTTAAAAATACTGTACAGTACACTACTGTATGTACGACACACTGTTATAATGATTACACAAAGATAAATGAATGAACTTTCTGTATGAAAAAAGGGACTCTACACAAAGAAAATTGAAATAACTTGTCTGTACTCAAAAACTATAACAGTTAACAATAGACAAGCCAAGGTCATTGCCCCGCCTCGGTCAACCCTCAACTAAAAACCCTGTTTGTTTATTGCTAGCGCTAAAGCAGCTTATTAGCATGACATACTGACAGCCAGTATGCTGTGAGGGCGTGTGAGAGCAGGTATTTTAAGAAGTGTTTAAAAGGAGCAAATTTTTTGTGTTTTTGTGAAATTTTTAACGAAGGTATTGGAATTTGAGAAAAAGAATTTTTTGCAGGGGCTGCCTCGGAACGCGTTCGGATTTTTGGATTTTTGACGTTTCGGATTATTGATGTTCGGATTATCAACGCTCTATGTACCCTGCCTGACTTGCAGCACAAAGCCGACAACACACTTTGTGTATGAGAGGGTATGTGTGTATTGTAAACAAACCGATTAGTCTGACCTTTGTTCCCATTTATTTCTTACCTTCTTTCCCCTAAATTATTATTTTGTCTTTATTTTTTGTGAATTTTTCCCCGTCAAATATTCCTCAGCCCAGTATCAATTTTCCCCAAACCTTTTTCGGACATACTTTGCACCTTGGTCCAACAATTATAACTATAACATAAATATGTCGTTTACTTACTAGTTTCCAGGCGACACAGCCCTTGTATCATCTCGGGAGAACCCTTACAAAAAATACTGAACTGAGCAGCACCAAGGCGACGACTAATGACGCTCATCCTTTGCAAGCTTGATGAAAAGGGAAATTGTCTCACTATTCCTATTTCTAAACTTTCTTGTACCTAAACAAAAAAATAATTATTATAAAATGTCTACAACATATTAACTTACGAGTATAACCCTTCCTAGATGAAATATATAGAACTTGTGATACATGTTTTGCGGTGGGCCTTGCTAAAAAGCACAAAAGTATTTAGTGTACAATCTATATATTTCTGAATACGTATACGTAATTATTTGAAAACCTCTCACTTTTATTATTTTCCCAAAAGAATTTCATTTTTAAAAAGTGAATTGTTTTATGTAATGAACCTTATGTTGTAGCAGTTTCTAGATGTCATCACAAGTATTGCGTTAGAAGTTCATTTCATTTATTTTAGCCGTTCACAAAATATTACATTTGTACAGCCACAGTGATGTATAAAATGCTTACCAAACAAATAAACGGTACCAGGAACTGGCACATACTTTCTTACAAACATATTTAAATTATTAAACAGATTCACTGTGACTTTATAATTGTATTAAAGTTGAAGAGGGGATACATAAAAGTAGGAGAGTAACTAATAAATATTATTATTATTAGCTAAATGAGAATTTTTAGAAAGATGCGGTTTTTGCAAATGGTAAGGTACATTAAGGGCTACAAATAAGCCAAATTTTATCAAAATCGTTACAGCCGTTTTTTTATTTAAAAAAATAATAACTGATTTTTTGGGGTTTTTTTGGAAAAAAGGGGACTGTTTTTCAAAACCTTTTTTTGTGCATCTATACAGGCATAAATGACATGTTTGGTGCAAATTTGTTTGAAATCGATCGAATAGTTTTCTCTCTAGCTTTGTATACATACAGTTGTTTGTAAAAACCACTTTTTTGGACTCAGGGGGGCCCAAAACGGATATTTCCACAAAAATCTCAACATTGATTTTTTTTGCTATACTTTCTCTATACTATAATATAGTGAGAAAGTAAAATTGATTAATAATAATTTAGTTAGCAATAAAACATTTCATTTTTAAACCAATACTAAATCAAATACAATGTTAAAACTAATCAGAAGTAAA
>JAGFPH010018058.1:0-16812 GCA_018207615.1 Philaenus spumarius | reverse complement strand
TTTACTTCTGATTAGTTTTAACATTGTATTTGATTTAGTATTGGTTTAAAAATGAAATGTTTTATTGCTAACTAAATTATTATTAATCAATTTTACTTTCTCACTATATTATAGTATAGAGAAAGTATAGCAAAAAAAATCAATGTTGAGATTTTTGTGGAAATATCCGTTTTGGGCCCCCCTGAGTCCAAAAAAGTGGTTTTTACAAACAACTGTATGTATACAAAGCTAGAGAGAAAACTATTCGATCGATTTCAAACAAATTTGCACCAAACATGTCATTTATGCCTGTATAGATGCACAAAAAAAGGTTTTGAAAAACAGTCCCCTTTTTTCCAAAAAAACCCCAAAAAATCAGTTATTATTTTTTTAAATAAAAAAACGGCTGTAACGATTTTG
This sequence comes from Philaenus spumarius, assembly GCA_018207615.1. Lineage (NCBI taxonomy): Eukaryota > Metazoa > Arthropoda > Insecta > Hemiptera > Aphrophoridae > Philaenus > Philaenus spumarius. The sequence goes on along the minus strand of JAGFPH010018058.1, from coordinate 16,413 downwards.
ATAAAATTTGGCTTATTTGTAGCCCTTAATGTACCTTACCATTTGCAAAAACCGCATCTTTCTAAAAATTCTCATTTAGCTAATAATAATAATATTTATTAGTTACTCTCCTACTTTTATGTATCCCCTCTTCAACTTTAATACAATTATAAAGTCACAGTGAATCTGTTTAATAATTTAAATATGTTTGTAAGAAAGTATGTGCCAGTTCCTGGTACCGTTTATTTGTTTGGTAAGCATTTTATACATCACTGTGGCTGTACAAATGTAATATTTTGTGAACGGCTAAAATAAATGAAATGAACTTCTAACGCAATACTTGTGATGACATCTAGAAACTGCTACAACATAAGGTTCATTACATAAAACAATTCACTTTTTAAAAATGAAATTCTTTTGGGAAAATAATAAAAGTGAGAGGTTTTCAAATAATTACGTATACGTATTCAGAAATATATAGATTGTACACTAAATACTTTTGTGCTTTTTAGCAAGGCCCACCGCAAAACATGTATCACAAGTTCTATATATTTCATCTAGGAAGGGTTATACTCGTAAGTTAATATGTTGTAGACATTTTATAATAATTATTTTTTTGTTTAGGTACAAGAAAGTTTAGAAATAGGAATAGTGAGACAATTTCCCTTTTCATCAAGCTTGCAAAGGATGAGCGTCATTAGTCGTCGCCTTGGTGCTGCTCAGTTCAGTATTTTTTGTAAGGGTTCTCCCGAGATGATACAAGGGCTGTGTCGCCTGGAAACTAGTAAGTAAACGACATATTTATGTTATAGTTATAATTGTTGGACCAAGGTGCAAAGTATGTCCGAAAAAGGTTTGGGGAAAATTGATACTGGGCTGAGGAATATTTGACGGGGAAAAATTCACAAAAAATAAAGACAAAATAATAATTTAGGGGAAAGAAGGTAAGAAATAAATGGGAACAAAGGTCAGACTAATCGGTTTGTTTACAATACACACATACCCTCTCATACACAAAGTGTGTTGTCGGCTTTGTGCTGCAAGTCAGGCAGGGTACATAGAGCGTTGATAATCCGAACATCAATAATCCGAAACGTCAAAAATCCAAAAATCCGAACGCGTTCCGAGGCAGCCCCTGCAAAAAATTCTTTTTCTCAAATTCCAATACCTTCGTTAAAAATTTCACAAAAACACAAAAAATTTGCTCCTTTTAAACACTTCTTAAAATACCTGCTCTCACACGCCCTCACAGCATACTGGCTGTCAGTATGTCATGCTAATAAGCTGCTTTAGCGCTAGCAATAAACAAACAGGGTTTTTAGTTGAGGGTTGACCGAGGCGGGGCAATGACCTTGGCTTGTCTATTGTTAACTGTTATAGTTTTTGAGTACAGACAAGTTATTTCAATTTTCTTTGTGTAGAGTCCCTTTTTTCATACAGAAAGTTCATTCATTTATCTTTGTGTAATCATTATAACAGTGTGTCGTACATACAGTAGTGTACTGTACAGTATTTTTAAAATTTTTTGTTTGTACAAATAATGTACAAGTCAACTTTTAATTATGTACTGTCCTGTAATTAAGAGTTACAAGTGTAATCATGTTAGCCCCTCTGAGTACGTGCAGGTTCTTATAAATCATAATTTGCAAGTAGTCTTACATACTGTATTGTAATTACATTACTGCTTGTACTGTTTAACCACTTTAAAGGGCATATATTTTAGCCTAAATGGCATTTTCTTGGTTGTTTTCAAAAATCCGAACAAATTGTTAATGTGAACCCCCCTCGGTCCCAATTACTTCGGATTTTCGACGCTCTACTGTACTTATTTAATCTTCATTGCACAAAAATATCGTATCAAGAGGCTCGGCCATACGTTGATGAATTGCTGTTTCCTGATTCTTGACTACAGATGGTGTTCTAATCATTTTTTAATGTACAGTAGAGTCCCACTATTCCAAACCCCTCTATTCCGAAAATCCGCCTATTCTGAACAGAGTTCAGAAAAAAATACAGATTTTTACTTTCTCCACCCTATACGTAGTATATGGAGAAAGTATTGTTTTCGTAAAAATGTTCGAATTTGAATTTTCAGTTGAATTATCTGTTTTGGTGCTCCCAGAACCCCAAAAAATGGTTTAGTGCAATTATCTGTGTTGGTGCTCCCTGAACCCAAAAATATTTTTAGTGGAATTTTTTGTTTTGCTGCTCCCTGAACCCAAAAAAGTGTTTTTAGAGTGGTGTCTGTCTGTCAGTCTGTCAGTATGTATACACGACCAGAGAGGACACTATTGGTCCGATTTTCATGAAATTTGGTATGTAGGTACTAAACCCTATTATCTCCAGGCGTTTTTTTCATTTTTTTTAATTTTTAATTTTTAAGGGTAATTTACCCCTAAACACCCATAAAAACAACAAAAATGCAAATTTCTCAAAAACGGCTCTAACGATTTTGATCAAATTTTCAGTATTTATAGTGCTTAAGATGCCAAACAAAATGACACCACCCGCTTTTATCAAAACTTCGGCGTTTTATAATTATGGGGAAATGTTTAAAAATAAACAAGTTTATGTTGTCAATCTAGCATCTCGGCGGCGGCCGCACGGGGTAGCACCATGGTAGCGATCACGGCCAGTAATTCAAAGGTCGCGTGATCGAATCCCGCCTAGGACAATAATTTTTGTATACGATTGACGTAGGTAGAATATTATTTTTTTGTTTTGTTCTAAAAAGTAATAAATAAATTGATTGAAAACAATATTATTTTGACTACAGTAAGTTGGGAGAAAGTTTGTGTCAGTTAACTGATACCGTTTATTTTAACATAAAAACAGGAGATATTAAGAAGACGTTTGTGAAAAAATGTACATTTATTGTTGTAGAAATAATTTAAATAAAGCCTAAGCTTGATGAAAACGCCTGAAATCGTATTGGAATGAAAGCTGGTTTTTCCCTTCACGTTTTCCATCCGTTTTGCGGGAAGGAAGCTACGGCAACAAGTGTCCGGTGAAACGTATACCGGGTCCTTCAGAAAGAAGGAAAGATTAGATACAACATCTAGGCACTAGTAGTGTTGTTGCCGCCTGCCAGTTGCTTTCATCCGTTTTTCTCCTTAGTTTTCGTTAACTCGAAGGAATTTGTTTTTCTCAATTTTTTTCAAGATAATGCGGTACTAACGGACAGACTGCGGGATGACAAAAAAACAGACAGTTCGAACAACCTATCCCTTTCCTTCCATTTTTGTAAGAAAAAGGAATCTTAAAGCAACAGAAGGAAATAACTCCGGATGACGTACACCTACACTATTACTAATAGAGCGAGGTCAAGAGCATTTGCCGCGTCTACGTGTGATATGAGTTCAATTTGAGTGTTGACCTTCTCCTCGCTTTCCTTCGAGCTGATCAACGCTGTACAGAACTGACACTAGCAGATGTGTCTGCACTTAATTTACGCCTTAACAAGTCAATACGTTGACTATTATTCATGAAATACGCCTATTCCGAAATCTTGCTAAACCTAACAGTGTTCGGTCCCAATTTCGGAATAGCTGGAATCTACTGTATTAATAGTTACTATGGTACTGGTATGCTCATTTAGTTAGCTTCATACAAATGATATCAATAAAACCATATTATATGAAGGTAGGCCTACTTAATGGTATTAGTTTACAATAGCATGTCAATCGATACTACTATAAATACACAAACCTTAACTTTTTTCTTTATAAATATAGTATTTGTACACTTCACTGATGACGGGAAAGCAATATTTAACCATTTTCAACGTGTACAATATTAAAAACTTTCAAATCAAATGTTCCTTATGGGAAATTACTTTGCAAAGAGCTGACATGTTTTTCTCAGCGTTGTTGAATTTCTCTTGTTCTCTTTTGTGTAGAAACAAACAGTTTAGTCAACTCAACTACATACGTTTTTAAAGTACAAACATACTGTTATTGGCCAGGTTAAGTAAAAAGTAATTTTTGCAAGGTTTTTTTTTAATTTTAATTATATAATGTGATAATAACGAAATATAATCATTACTATGTTTAATGTAGTTCTCCGTCATACTCTGCTAATTTAGTACGCAACCAATGAGATTCAATGGTCCACCGGTCAGCGTTTTATACACACCCAATTTAGTACAATACCTACTGATATTGTTCGATTTAGCAACTTTGATGAAATTCCATTTTAATTACGCATTTATATTGTATTCTCTATTGTTCTTTATGGTACGTTGTTAATTGCTTTTGTTATTAATGTTTTGTTACATTATTGTTTGATTTTCCTGTTTTGTGGGTACTTTTGGGATTAATATTGTTTACTTTATTTATTTCTTACGTGTTTGGTGTATGTGAAGTCATTTATTTTGTTATAATTACGTGAAATATTGCGGGAATGTCGAAAGTTAACCTATATAACTTCAAGTTTTATTTCTTTCATAATTCCTATAAATTTTATTTCTAGGGAATATTTTTACAATCAGTCGTGTTCTTTCATATTATTTAAAATTCCCTTAGAAATCGATTGACCCGCTATAGTAAATTTTTACCTACTTAATACATAGGTATTATTGATGTTTTTAATTTTCTAACTTAAACTACTTACCAAAATTCGAAATCGGTCTTTATAAGTAAAATGCGTATGATGTGGTGACTCATTGGTTTGTTTCCTTTTTCGGAGCCTAGATGGAGGTTGAGGTGTGGCGTTATACAGTAGTCATCTCAATCCTCTTGTTTCGACCCCATCAGTTTATGAGTAGCAAGTTGCCTAGGCATTTGTTTATTACTTTGATGTTTACATTTATGTGAAAGTATTAACTGGTGGAAACTTGAACAATGTCTACAATCACAATTAGTCACACACATTACCAACACAACGTAGGCAAGCTATTAGAATTTGCATAAATATCAAGTTTTTTCTTTCCTACTACCGAAACTGCCAAAAATAAATAGGCAGGACGTGTTCATGGACAAAGTTCACACTCATGCTACACACCCCTTTGTCTAAAAGTGTTCCAAATACGATGTGGTTAATGTAAGCTGTTAAACTCAAACTAAGGAAACCTGTTTGTTTTATAAAGAATTATCTTGAAAAATCATACTATGCAAATCATGTTTATTATATAGTTATACAGAAGTGCAGGATTTCCATGTTGGTTTTTATGTCCGTATAAGAATGATACTCGATTAAGAATCTTCAATTAGAAAAAAAGCAAAAGAGTGGACGGTCACACACTGTAGCATTCAATTTTACTAAGTGTTCTAAATGTTCGTTTTATTTGTTTATTAAATGTGTTTTTATAAACTATGTTTTTAATCATTGTAATGTTTTGTAAGCTCTGAGGATGCCTGATAAATAGGCGAAACATCTGTCAACTATTGACAATTTTAAAGATTGCTAAGGCAAGTAAAAGATTTAATATTATATAGGATGCCCCATAAGTAAAGTGCCAAACTTCGGGGAATGCTTCTATGGGTCAAACTAAGAAAAAAAGTTCATATAAACACACACCTGAAAATGCTTTGTTTTCTAGATATCCACCATTTTGTTTTTTGTACCTAAAATAATTCTTATCTAGAGAACGGTTTGACTACGTTTAAACTTAGCATGAAGTACCTAACAAAGATATATCTCAAGAAAAATAAGCGATAAAATCCCATCATGCATTTCAAAATGGCGGCTGTTTGAAAATGTCAAACCTAAATTACTCAAAAACCGTACGTTTAAAAAAAATTACCAAGACACCTTTTTTGTAGCCCTTTTGATTCCCTATCGGATGGTCTAGCTGTAAAAACAATCAGATGAAGGATAATAGTTAAGTTATGTGTAATAAATGGTTTGTTCAACCCGGCATCCTATACCAATACAGTAAACACAGCAATTTTGTATGTACCTTTGCTGTTATTATCTTTAACTTACCTACTATCATTCATCCGATTGTTTTGACAGTTACACCATCCGATAGGGAATCAAAACGGCTACAAAAAAGGTGTCTCGGCATTTTTTGTTAAAATTTACGGTTTTTCAGTAATTTAGGTTTGAAATTTTCAAACAGCCGCCATTTTGAAACTCACGTTTGGATTTAATTGCTTATTTTTCTTGAGATATATCATTGTTAGGTTAAACTTCATGCCAAGTTTGAACTCAATCATTCAAACCGTTCTCTAGAACAAAAAACAAAATGGCGGATATCTAGAAAAGAAAGCGTTTTCGGGTTTGTGTTTATATGAACTTTTTTCTTATTTTGACCCATAGAACCATTCCCCGAAGTTTGGCACTTTACTTATGGGACATCCTGTATATGAATAGCAATCGTTATGGCTATATTAATGGATTTCAATTGTGTCTGATTTATTTTAGTCCCAAATGATTATATTGCTCGTCTTGAAGAATACACTCAGGAAGGCTATCGAGTTTTGGGCATGGCATATCGGGATCTACCATGTCGACTCAGTTATCCTAAAATGCAACGATTGTCCAGAGAAGAAGTGGAAGCTGACCTCTGTTTTCTGGGATTTGTAGTTCTGGAGAACAGGCTTAAACCGGAAACAACAGGCACCATTGCTATGTTGAGAGGGGCGAACATTCGAACAGTTATGGTTACAGGTGAGAAGAAAAACTGAAATGAAAATATTTTGCTTTCCCTGGATGGTTTAGATTCACAATTGGAAGGGGTTGCTACCCCTATATAATAGATAAACTAACTTCCTACAAGCTATAAAGCTAAAATTATGTAATATTATTTTTAAGGGATTTACAAATTTATTTGCAATTTGATTACTTAAGTCAAAGGGATGAAATGGAATAACTACCATTAAAATTAAATAATAATCCATTTAGTTTTTCTATATTCTCAAAAACTACTCAACTAATTTTACTAAAATTTCATAATTTATACATATTATAGTACCAGGATTTCTTAGAGCATTTCGCCACAACGAACAAAAAGATTTAAATAAGGTAGCTACCCCTATATAAAAATAAATTGCACTAAATTCCTACAAACTATAAATCTAAAATTATTTACTATTATTCTTAATTGATATACAAAAACATTTGCAATTCGATTACTTAAGTCAAAGGGTTGAAGTGGGATAACCTCCCTTAAAATTAAACCAAGCAATAGCGAAGCATTGCTAGGTTTACTGGTAAAAAATAAATGTTTTAAAGTAACTCACATAGACAAATATTTTTAGCAACCTTTAAGTAAACAAAATTGTTAACACGTTGAAAACTGTATAATTTTGTTTGTATATTTCAAATTTAAAAAATCGTGCTTAAATTGATATATCGTGGTATACTTTTCCTTTTTAATGATCATCCCAGATCTCTTACAAAACCAAGGAGAGTCTTGGGATCACACCTCTTCTGGGCTAACAAAAGCACTTCCATGTGTTGTAAATGTCCTCCGTGTGAGAGCCTCGCACTAGCACAGCAGGTGTTGCGCCGATTCAATCTCAAGGGAGCAGAATTGACAAGAGTCTTCCGAAACTAGCCCCATTTTTTTGAGGTAGTACTTGACAGGGCAGTGACCAGTAAGAATTCCCACAATCCATCTAAGATTGTTTCCGCCTAATTAAAAGCTTTTGAGTTTATGACTTAGACAAATGAACATTTTAGCCTGCCTAAGCCCAGGAGCATCGTTCCAATGTGAGGACCAAGTTTTCTCCGTCCAGACTTTAACAACATTTCTAAGGTGACTTTTAGGTCTTCAACAGAAAGGATCTGGGCCAATGAAGCCCAATGAAGCCTCTATTCTAGCAAGTCGGTCCGCTGCCTCATTGCCCTTAATACCTACATGGCCAGGCACCCATTTAAGAGTAACTTCATTGAGTCTAGCAATTCATTCACTGCTTTAAAACAGTCCCAAACTAACCTTCATTCCAGCGCCTTTAAGGCTGCTTGGCTATCACATAGGATGTTAATCCTAGCTCCCGCAATTCCTCTTTTGAGGATTTCATAGGCGCAGAGATCAATCCTAACGACCTCCGCCTGGAAGATTAATGGTAAGGATCCCATAGCCGTAGATAAGCTACACCTAGGACCATAAACTCCTGCACCAACTCCATACATTTTAGAGCCATCCATATACCATTCTTGGGTGTTTACTTCATATCCATGTCCAGCACTGCCTGCCTCCTGGAGACCATCTATCTTAAACTGTAGAGGAATGGTCGAAATTTAGTGTCCTTCTCAACACATCCGACATCTAAATGTCACTTGTTTAAACTTATAAAGTTAATGCTTTTGTTTCAGGCGATAACATGTTAACAGCCTTGAGTGTCGCAAGGGATTGTGGGATTGTTCCTTTAGGCCAACGAGTCATTATGATCCATTCAACTCAGACTTCGTCGGATCAAGTTCCTCAGCTGTATTATGTGCAGACACAACAAGCAACGACACCTGACACATTGGTAAACTATGTTATTTAACATGTGTATTTTATAGCTATTTCTAGATGGAATTTTGATCTAAAATTTCTTTTTGTAACACTTAAATTTAAATATTTAAATATATGTAGGTAGAGTAGAACTTACATAATTCGAACGTTTTTAATTTGAAATTACCATTAATTTGAAGTTTCGGTTCGATCCCTTGAACTTTATATGATATCAATGTCAAAAATTATGGATAGTTCGAAGTCAACTTTTTTAATTTGAAGTTTTTTTTATCAACACTAAAAATATAAACTTGTGGTGTGAAAGGGATCGCTGAATAAATAGGTCACTGTCAGGTAGATAGGGGGGAGGACTAAACCTAGCCGCTATTGTTTGTACACGCATTGTAATTCTAGGCGCGATACCGACTTCCAAGAATTTTGCCTTCCGAGAATTCTCTAGGTACCGATGCTGAAGTTTGTCGATTGATGCTCTGCCCAATCTCTGACTGTTGTTAAATCTCGACAAAACCTTTTGTAAATAGAACAGAACAATCATATTGTTTATTGACACTTGTACTGTGCATAACTCTATCCTACTTATGAACATCGTTACGGTTGTACAAACGCTCTTGACAGATTCATTGGAAGACAACAATTTAAAGATCGATATCCTTCAAGCAGCAAGAATGTGTCACAATGCATGGTCACAAGTTACTAAAACAACAATAGCAAATTGTTAAAAAAAAAAGCTGTATTCGTTAACAAATCTGACCAGCATCCAAGTGAACTTTTTAGAAGAAGTGGAAAACAAAAAATGTGCCGAAATGTGTCGGATTTAGAATAAGTTGAAGATTCCCCAATCCCTACAACGTCTGAGGCTCTTCAGCAATTGCGTGAATTTCGGCGGTACATTGAAGGACAAACCAGTGTAAGAGAAGCTGTTTTTCATTCTCTTAACGAACTTGAGGATTTTGCAAACGTAAAAACAATTAATTCTACAAGGCAATTGGGCATTTCACAATACTTTGTTAAAGTACAGTATACACATTTTATTATATTTTACAGAGTAAAAAATCATCATTTACTTTTGATTGGTGTAAATAAACTGTATATAATAAACATATTCAACATAGTTTTTATTTCAATCATTTTGAGAACCTAAAATTCGAAAAGCAATTTTACTTTTATAATTAAAATTTTTAGATAATCAAATTTTTTACAATGGTCCCTTCAGCTTCGGATTATCCAAGTTCTACTGTATATATACGTTTTTAGTTGTAGCTTACGCATCACTGAAGATGACTACTTTGTCGTTGAAACGCGTTTGATTATTAAACGTATACATGTGAGAATTAGTGTATTGTTATTATTTTTAATAGGCAATGGTGTCTTATGCTTAATAATGGTAGCACCTATTTGAAAGATATAGAATAAAGTAATCGGCTGGGAGGTGTTTAGTCATCCTACATACACTCTGATCTGGCTCTGAGTTATTGCCTTATGTTTTTTCATGAGCATAATCAGCTGACATTGCAGTATTTTGATATTATTAAGGAATTGTGGAGTTAATGGTCGGCTGAAATTACAGGCAGCAGAGTTTTATGACTACATAATAAGGAAGAAAGCAGTCATGGGACTCCGACAGAAGTGAAAACTGTCATGGATACAAATCGTTGGTTTTATTGGTTTAATCTAAAATTTGATCATTATTTTTATCTTGTCCCATTTAAAATTTAAATCTAAAAAATGAAAATTAACATAAACACGATTGTATAACAATTTAAAAAAACACAATTTTAGATTTAACCTATATTAAACCAACTGAGGTTTCTTGAAAATCTTCGAGAAAGGCTTACTTTATTATAATTTTAATATCTGTTGTTAAATATTAAAGTTAAACAGTAAGTCGTTACGAAAAACGCTTTAACTTGAACAGGGAGGGTTTTTAGAAGTAGTAAAAAATTTATTTTTATTTCTTGCTTTTTATTTCAAAACTTATGTTTCTTTCTGAATATCCATCATAGTATAATTAATAAAGTTTTGAAAAACACATGTAATTACAATACTTTTTGTGTTCTGTTTCAGGCGTTTGGTGATTTCAGTCAGATGACAGGTACCGACAGTATTGCAAGTCTAGACACCATAGAATCAGTAACAGCAACAAATAACAATATCACCATAGGTAATGGCACAGCTCACAACAGTCTTATCACAGAAATTGAAATGCCCGTCGACAACACTATTTGGTAAGTATGTCAACTTTACAGCTCAACAATATCAAGGTTTTACATATAAATGTCAAGTATTTTAATATATCTTTTAAATTTGACTACATTATAGACATATTACTAGGGGTGTACAAGATCTCAAAACTCTTACTGTAAGTTACTGATCTGCATTCAACCACTCTATAATTAGATGCATTGCTCGCGAAATGACAGGTGGCACACATTGTAAACATCCGAGCTGTCAAAATACAATGAAAGACATGTTTGTTTGCATTTAAAATACTCTTTTAAAAGGTGCACAAATTGTTTTGTCTCCAACTTTTGTATTTGGTTAGTTACTCTAAGAATGTTTTTCTTTAGTTCTATATTTGGGAATATTGAAACCGTTTTCTTGTAAAATTTGATCACAAAGGAACTATAAGCCTATGATGCACATGACAAAACTGTAAGGTTTACAAATACCTTTTATCTGTCCGTCTAGAAATCCACTTGCTGGTATTTACACTAACACGGTTTCGGATGTCTCAAGCATCCATCCTCAGGTAGTTGTCTGAACATTAAAAGTGTATAAATACCTGTAATTCGTTGCTGCTCGCAGTCCTATGTATTCCTATAACGAATTACAGGTATTTATATAATATGACCGGTCCAGTAAGGCAAAGAAGTAATTATTAAAAGTGTACTGTCCCCAAACTGTGCCTTCAATCGACTAAACATTTCCAAGGGTTTAACACCCTCATTGGGTTTAAGAGACGAATGTACCTCTTGCTCGGTCATGGCTGTACCGCCAGAACCGAGCGTGCCCGCACTAACCAAGCCGGTTCCCCCACTGCTCATAAACCAAACATCAACTGCACTCTACATCATCTAGCTAGGAACTGCGTCGTAAGCAGAATATCAAAATTACCGTTTATATTTGATCCACCCTCGTAGGATAACTACTCTGTTTATATATCCTATACTACTTTTAATAATAATGGATGTTAGCTCATTTCAAGGTCGTAGCCAGGGGAGGGGGTTAGGGGGTCAACCCCCCCCAAATCCCGAAATTTAGCAGTCAAAATTAATATTAATTATAAGTGGTTTTTTTATATTACGTGATTACGTCAGTGATCCTTGTAGGTTTTTCTCTATCTATCTAAAAAACAATTGCAATTTCGGACTTATCAGTCCACCATCAGGTTATATATAAACACACTACGATCGCAACATATTCACTCCGCTTGGAGATCGTAAAAGTTCAATGCGCACTGTCATATCGCGAACATAGACGTGCACGTCGTTTGGTAAATTAGCATTGACTGACACTGGTATTAAACAGTGCCGTAGGTACTCCCTCCCCGTCTCGTGATTATCGTGTCGAATAATCAGAAAACCAACAATTACTGATAAAACTATACATAATACATCCCACCACCCACAAAAAAAAAACTTGCCGCCTACAACTGTTATGTACATTGGCTCTTATCCATCCCCATGTCTTCCGAAAACTATGAGAAAGAGAGAAACCTAATTAAGCCCAGGCCAACGGATACAGGATTACCATTGTAGACCAATTATAGCGAAACACAATAGAAAGACACACAAAGCAAATACAGAGCCAAATATAATAGTAAAAAAGAAGGTAAAATACGCATCATGTGAGTACGGCAACATATTCAACCACATCCTGAGAAATATAATGGCCAGGAACAACACAATAGTTACTTACTGTACAACCAACAAATTAGAATTGTTATTTAAAACAAAAACCGAAACTAAAGTGGAGAAACATAACGCAACTGGCGTCTAAAAATTGACTTGTAACGATTGCCCTAGTTTTTACATAGGTCAAACCGGACGTCCTTTTAACATAAGGTTCAAGGAACATCTACCACCAAGTAACCTGAGGAATATAAAACCCACGTACGCAAAACATCTTATTAATAATCTCCATTCCTATACTGACATCAACACCAACCTGAGTGAGTATACTACACAAATGTAGGAAAGGATACACTCTAGATGCATTGGAAGAGTTTGAAATTTACAGAGCTTCAAAGTCAGATCCTAACAATATACTGAATGACCAACAATCATTCAAATCAAAGTTATTATTCGATACGATAATCACGAGACGGCGAGGGAGTACCTACACCACAGTGCACATTGAACTTTTACGATCTCCAAGCGGAGTGAATATGTGTTGTTTGTATGTTATTTTGTGTTCGTAGTGTTTTTATATATAACCTGATGATGGACTGATAAGTCCGAAATTGCAATTGTTTTTTAGATAGAGAAAAACTGACAAGGATCACTGACGTGAGTAAAAAAATCACTTATAATTAATATTATAAAAAATTGATCCGTAGCTAAAATGATTGATTCTAAGTAAAAATTATTACAGTAGAGCGTCGATAATCTGGACGTCAAAAATCCGGACCGTCGATAATCCGGATTCAATTCCGGCGAAAAAAAAAAAAAAAGAAAAAAAAGTTGACGTGAATACTGTATAAACATACAAATTTTTGTCAAACAAAAGCATTGATGCGACAGACTGGGCGGGGTCGTCTTACTGCCACAAAAGAATGCAAGGGTAATGTGCTCATAGTAGGGGAGGATGGAGGAGGGAGGGGTAAACAACAAGTGTCTAACTATGTAACTGAACACTTGCCGTTTCCCACGATTTCTTTGTTAGTTGCGTCTCTTGACTACACGCTGTTACTACACCTGTACTGTATTGTTTTCTGTGCTTATTCAGGGTGGCCAGCGACCGGGAATTCCGGGAAAATCGGGAATTATGCGTGAATTTTTAACGCCGGGAAAAAACCTGGAATTATGCGTGAATTTTGTGTTGCTGCCGGGAGAAACAAAAATATATTTCCATGTGGTATTTTAAAGATGGGGTAAAACAAACGCAAATGTTTCTAATTTTACAATTCATGTCTTCAAATACCTTACGCCGCGCCGAAAGTAGACGTTAAACTGTACACAAAGAACATCGCATCGTCTATGATTGAAACAAGCTAGGGATAAGCATCGATAGTTAAAAAATCGATGTTCATGTTCACCATCGACGTGATAATAATATCGACCTGAAAACATCGATGTATTTTAACGGTAAACATCGATGTATATTTAAAAAAAGTAATCGTTTCAGAAAACCTAATAACCTTATTTTAGTTAAAAGAAGGTTGATTTCCATTGCTCCTTAGTTTTGAGTTACAAGACATACGCTTTACCGAATAACATCACTGTACTTTGTAAATTTCTGAAAAAGAGTTAGTTGCTGGTTAAAATTTTTGTCATTAAATAAATACTGTATTTATTATTTATTTATAAAATGCATTTAAATTTAGTTCGTTAAAAGTTTACTTGGGTTTAAGACAATAATTCATGAGGTGAAAGAAACAATAACAATCAAAGTAACAGATTTAATTAAAGTAACTAATTTATACAAAACGTAAATTACATTTATATAAGATGACTTGTTATTGAAAGCAATATTTTGTCAATTAATTCATTCTTAATTATTAATGTCGAACTCAGTATGTCAATTCATGATTAATTTATCAAAACAAATGCACAAAAAATACTGTAAATATTTAAAAACATCGATGTCGGGAAAATCATCGATGTAGCAAAATTATCGGTTGATTTCCATCGATGTAAAAAACATTGGTGCTCAACTCTAAACCAAGCCCAGTTCGTTAGTTGTCCAAAACTACTAGCGTCTACGGTCTACGGCAGCTTTGAGATCTTGCTAAAAAGCTGACCTACTACTGAAAAGGCAAGAAAGCTCAGTTAATAGCTGTTTTGTAATTCAGTGTTTATAGGCCTTTGCACTGTAAATATTTACCGTACTACTTTCGATATTTGTATTGGTGTGAAAAGGTTGCAATTCAGCTCTAATTGTTAGAAGTCGGTAAACAAAACCCCTTTGATATCCTTGCTTGGTATTCTTTTTGATGGTGTTATCTAATAATTGTTATTATATTCTATAAGATAATACTAAAGATAATAATAAAAGGGCTAGCCTTTTAATGAAACTTGCATTAAGAGTTTAAATAAATTATATTAAAAATGGCCTAGATTGGAGTGAATACAATTATTTGACCTGGTATAAAGTGTACAAATCGGGATTTATAATGTTTTTGTTTAAAAGTGACGTCTAATAAATGGACTTAAGGGGGCGCTTCCCTGTCCGCCATATTGAATCTGATTCCCATAAGAGCAATGCTACAGAATAAGTCATTTTTTTCTGTTAATTCATGGAATAAATTTAAAAATTTGGTTTCATTTTGAAGTACTGTCATATGCGGATGTTAATTGCTAAATACATTTTCAAAAACCGTTTTATTGTTTTCATAAACGTATGATATAAATAGTAAAAAATAGTAAACTTTATTAATTTTTTACTCAGTTGCAAAAAGAGATATTGCAAAAAACCTTAGCAATCAACACCCACAATCTATTTTACTTTAAGAAAAAAAATTCAGCTTTCGTTTTCAAAAACAACACAAAAATATGCTTAAGAGTGAAGGTATGTTTTGGCTATTTAACATTGAAATTGGTACCCAACTTCGCCGTTTTGAATGTAGGGAGCCGAGCCTTAATGAATTAAACGGTTGGTTTGGAAATTAAATTTGGCTTCTCCATCTGATTTTACTTTAGATATGCCTATAAAGTTATATTTAGTTAGCCTATACACTATATGTAGGGGACCTACAGACTCTACAGTAATTAATTACTAAGCCGATTCTGTTAACGGTTATGTTTTTTGTTTTATGTCAAATCAAACCTACTCAGAAACAGTTTAGATTGTTTTACAAATTTAATATAGGTCGAACTTATATCCTTCCTTGCTGTTCTGTACAAAATTATAAATAAACACAACATACAATAGGCAACAACGAAAATTGCCCACAACGTTCCCATTCGTTTGAATCGTTTCTACAAATTCTTTCGTAGGGGCTACAGGTTTGGTTTGGTATTATTATCTCTGGCTACAGGTTACAGGATGCTTTCAAGGTTACAGAATCCGGCATCAGGTTGGGTTCTTAGGCTAGGTTATATCAACTCACGCTGCAGTGTTTTTTAGAGTTTGTCAATTGCGATCGCTACAGTTGTTATTTACCAGTTCAAATAGAATCATTTTGTTATTGCTATGGAGAACAGTCCTGCAAACTCACTGACAGTTTGATTGTGCTTTGTGGTAGCAAAATAGATCCAGTTTGTATTCTCTATTTTGCGTATTAGACTGTAAAAATACGCTAAAAATCTATTTAAATTTAACTAAACTAAAAAAACAATGAAATTCATGAAATGTACAAGGCAATCAACTCCTATACATAAAGTAAAACCCACTTGGTTATTTGTACAGCCCAAAATCACCGAAGGGGAATTGGGAATAACTAAATACTAACCTATATAGTTTTTTCAAATGTTTATTGAAAACATATTGCACCGAGTTTTTGTAGACCATTCCCTCCCCTGGGAGATTGGCGAGACTTTTACTGTACGATTCCCCCTCCCCCCAACCAACCACAATTTTTTTTTAAATTATTGACGGCCGTTTGCATTTCAAAATAGTCTTTTACCTGATTTAAATCAATCAGAAGGTTGTTTCTTGTTCTCATGCCTCCTCTACGCTGCCGCTCTGGACTCCCTTGTGTGTGTGCGCGCAAATACTATACACTTCGTTTTTATAGCTGTCGTACCTGCCTTCGTTAAGGTAAATAAGTAACACTTTTTTATAGCTGTCGTACCTGGCTTCGTTAAGGGTAAATAAGTAAAACTTGTTTATAGCTGTTGTACCTGGCTTCGTTAAGGTAAATAAGT
>JAGFPH010018057.1:0-16812 GCA_018207615.1 Philaenus spumarius | reverse complement strand
TTTACTTCTGATTAGTTTTAACATTGTATTTGATTTAGTATTGGTTTAAAAATGAAATGTTTTATTGCTAACTAAATTATTATTAATCAATTTTACTTTCTCACTATATTATAGTATAGAGAAAGTATAGCAAAAAAAATCAATGTTGAGATTTTTGTGGAAATATCCGTTTTGGGCCCCCCTGAGTCCAAAAAAGTGGTTTTTACAAACAACTGTATGTATACAAAGCTAGAGAGAAAACTATTCGATCGATTTCAAACAAATTTGCACCAAACATGTCATTTATGCCTGTATAGATGCACAAAAAAAGGTTTTGAAAAACAGTCCCCTTTTTTCCAAAAAAACCCCAAAAAATCAGTTATTATTTTTTTAAATAAAAAAACGGCTGTAACGATTTTGATAAAATTTGGCTTATTTGTAGCCCTTAATGTACCTTACCATTTGCAAAAACCGCATCTTTCTAAAAATTCTCATTTAGCTAATAATAATAATATTTATTAGTTACTCTCCTACTTTTATGTATCCCCTCTTCAACTTTAATACAATTATAAAGTCACAGTGAATCTGTTTAATAATTTAAATATGTTTGTAAGAAAGTATGTGCCAGTTCCTGGTACCGTTTATTTGTTTGGTAAGCATTTTATACATCACTGTGGCTGTACAAATGTAATATTTTGTGAACGGCTAAAATAAATGAAATGAACTTCTAACGCAATACTTGTGATGACATCTAGAAACTGCTACAACATAAGGTTCATTACATAAAACAATTCACTTTTTAAAAATGAAATTCTTTTGGGAAAATAATAAAAGTGAGAGGTTTTCAAATAATTACGTATACGTATTCAGAAATATATAGATTGTACACTAAATACTTTTGTGCTTTTTAGCAAGGCCCACCGCAAAACATGTATCACAAGTTCTATATATTTCATCTAGGAAGGGTTATACTCGTAAGTTAATATGTTGTAGACATTTTATAATAATTATTTTTTTGTTTAGGTACAAGAAAGTTTAGAAATAGGAATAGTGAGACAATTTCCCTTTTCATCAAGCTTGCAAAGGATGAGCGTCATTAGTCGTCGCCTTGGTGCTGCTCAGTTCAGTATTTTTTGTAAGGGTTCTCCCGAGATGATACAAGGGCTGTGTCGCCTGGAAACTAGTAAGTAAACGACATATTTATGTTATAGTTATAATTGTTGGACCAAGGTGCAAAGTATGTCCGAAAAAGGTTTGGGGAAAATTGATACTGGGCTGAGGAATATTTGACGGGGAAAAATTCACAAAAAATAAAGACAAAATAATAATTTAGGGGAAAGAAGGTAAGAAATAAATGGGAACAAAGGTCAGACTAATCGGTTTGTTTACAATACACACATACCCTCTCATACACAAAGTGTGTTGTCGGCTTTGTGCTGCAAGTCAGGCAGGGTACATAGAGCGTTGATAATCCGAACATCAATAATCCGAAACGTCAAAAATCCAAAAATCCGAACGCGTTCCGAGGCAGCCCCTGCAAAAAATTCTTTTTCTCAAATTCCAATACCTTCGTTAAAAATTTCACAAAAACACAAAAAATTTGCTCCTTTTAAACACTTCTTAAAATACCTGCTCTCACACGCCCTCACAGCATACTGGCTGTCAGTATGTCATGCTAATAAGCTGCTTTAGCGCTAGCAATAAACAAACAGGGTTTTTAGTTGAGGGTTGACCGAGGCGGGGCAATGACCTTGGCTTGTCTATTGTTAACTGTTATAGTTTTTGAGTACAGACAAGTTATTTCAATTTTCTTTGTGTAGAGTCCCTTTTTTCATACAGAAAGTTCATTCATTTATCTTTGTGTAATCATTATAACAGTGTGTCGTACATACAGTAGTGTACTGTACAGTATTTTTAAAATTTTTTGTTTGTACAAATAATGTACAAGTCAACTTTTAATTATGTACTGTCCTGTAATTAAGAGTTACAAGTGTAATCATGTTAGCCCCTCTGAGTACGTGCAGGTTCTTATAAATCATAATTTGCAAGTAGTCTTACATACTGTATTGTAATTACATTACTGCTTGTACTGTTTAACCACTTTAAAGGGCATATATTTTAGCCTAAATGGCATTTTCTTGGTTGTTTTCAAAAATCCGAACAAATTGTTAATGTGAACCCCCCTCGGTCCCAATTACTTCGGATTTTCGACGCTCTACTGTACTTATTTAATCTTCATTGCACAAAAATATCGTATCAAGAGGCTCGGCCATACGTTGATGAATTGCTGTTTCCTGATTCTTGACTACAGATGGTGTTCTAATCATTTTTTAATGTACAGTAGAGTCCCACTATTCCAAACCCCTCTATTCCGAAAATCCGCCTATTCTGAACAGAGTTCAGAAAAAAATACAGATTTTTACTTTCTCCACCCTATACGTAGTATATGGAGAAAGTATTGTTTTCGTAAAAATGTTCGAATTTGAATTTTCAGTTGAATTATCTGTTTTGGTGCTCCCAGAACCCCAAAAAATGGTTTAGTGCAATTATCTGTGTTGGTGCTCCCTGAACCCAAAAATATTTTTAGTGGAATTTTTTGTTTTGCTGCTCCCTGAACCCAAAAAAGTGTTTTTAGAGTGGTGTCTGTCTGTCAGTCTGTCAGTATGTATACACGACCAGAGAGGACACTATTGGTCCGATTTTCATGAAATTTGGTATGTAGGTACTAAACCCTATTATCTCCAGGCGTTTTTTTCATTTTTTTTAATTTTTAATTTTTAAGGGTAATTTACCCCTAAACACCCATAAAAACAACAAAAATGCAAATTTCTCAAAAACGGCTCTAACGATTTTGATCAAATTTTCAGTATTTATAGTGCTTAAGATGCCAAACAAAATGACACCACCCGCTTTTATCAAAACTTCGGCGTTTTATAATTATGGGGAAATGTTTAAAAATAAACAAGTTTATGTTGTCAATCTAGCATCTCGGCGGCGGCCGCACGGGGTAGCACCATGGTAGCGATCACGGCCAGTAATTCAAAGGTCGCGTGATCGAATCCCGCCTAGGACAATAATTTTTGTATACGATTGACGTAGGTAGAATATTATTTTTTTGTTTTGTTCTAAAAAGTAATAAATAAATTGATTGAAAACAATATTATTTTGACTACAGTAAGTTGGGAGAAAGTTTGTGTCAGTTAACTGATACCGTTTATTTTAACATAAAAACAGGAGATATTAAGAAGACGTTTGTGAAAAAATGTACATTTATTGTTGTAGAAATAATTTAAATAAAGCCTAAGCTTGATGAAAACGCCTGAAATCGTATTGGAATGAAAGCTGGTTTTTCCCTTCACGTTTTCCATCCGTTTTGCGGGAAGGAAGCTACGGCAACAAGTGTCCGGTGAAACGTATACCGGGTCCTTCAGAAAGAAGGAAAGATTAGATACAACATCTAGGCACTAGTAGTGTTGTTGCCGCCTGCCAGTTGCTTTCATCCGTTTTTCTCCTTAGTTTTCGTTAACTCGAAGGAATTTGTTTTTCTCAATTTTTTTCAAGATAATGCGGTACTAACGGACAGACTGCGGGATGACAAAAAAACAGACAGTTCGAACAACCTATCCCTTTCCTTCCATTTTTGTAAGAAAAAGGAATCTTAAAGCAACAGAAGGAAATAACTCCGGATGACGTACACCTACACTATTACTAATAGAGCGAGGTCAAGAGCATTTGCCGCGTCTACGTGTGATATGAGTTCAATTTGAGTGTTGACCTTCTCCTCGCTTTCCTTCGAGCTGATCAACGCTGTACAGAACTGACACTAGCAGATGTGTCTGCACTTAATTTACGCCTTAACAAGTCAATACGTTGACTATTATTCATGAAATACGCCTATTCCGAAATCTTGCTAAACCTAACAGTGTTCGGTCCCAATTTCGGAATAGCTGGAATCTACTGTATTAATAGTTACTATGGTACTGGTATGCTCATTTAGTTAGCTTCATACAAATGATATCAATAAAACCATATTATATGAAGGTAGGCCTACTTAATGGTATTAGTTTACAATAGCATGTCAATCGATACTACTATAAATACACAAACCTTAACTTTTTTCTTTATAAATATAGTATTTGTACACTTCACTGATGACGGGAAAGCAATATTTAACCATTTTCAACGTGTACAATATTAAAAACTTTCAAATCAAATGTTCCTTATGGGAAATTACTTTGCAAAGAGCTGACATGTTTTTCTCAGCGTTGTTGAATTTCTCTTGTTCTCTTTTGTGTAGAAACAAACAGTTTAGTCAACTCAACTACATACGTTTTTAAAGTACAAACATACTGTTATTGGCCAGGTTAAGTAAAAAGTAATTTTTGCAAGGTTTTTTTTTAATTTTAATTATATAATGTGATAATAACGAAATATAATCATTACTATGTTTAATGTAGTTCTCCGTCATACTCTGCTAATTTAGTACGCAACCAATGAGATTCAATGGTCCACCGGTCAGCGTTTTATACACACCCAATTTAGTACAATACCTACTGATATTGTTCGATTTAGCAACTTTGATGAAATTCCATTTTAATTACGCATTTATATTGTATTCTCTATTGTTCTTTATGGTACGTTGTTAATTGCTTTTGTTATTAATGTTTTGTTACATTATTGTTTGATTTTCCTGTTTTGTGGGTACTTTTGGGATTAATATTGTTTACTTTATTTATTTCTTACGTGTTTGGTGTATGTGAAGTCATTTATTTTGTTATAATTACGTGAAATATTGCGGGAATGTCGAAAGTTAACCTATATAACTTCAAGTTTTATTTCTTTCATAATTCCTATAAATTTTATTTCTAGGGAATATTTTTACAATCAGTCGTGTTCTTTCATATTATTTAAAATTCCCTTAGAAATCGATTGACCCGCTATAGTAAATTTTTACCTACTTAATACATAGGTATTATTGATGTTTTTAATTTTCTAACTTAAACTACTTACCAAAATTCGAAATCGGTCTTTATAAGTAAAATGCGTATGATGTGGTGACTCATTGGTTTGTTTCCTTTTTCGGAGCCTAGATGGAGGTTGAGGTGTGGCGTTATACAGTAGTCATCTCAATCCTCTTGTTTCGACCCCATCAGTTTATGAGTAGCAAGTTGCCTAGGCATTTGTTTATTACTTTGATGTTTACATTTATGTGAAAGTATTAACTGGTGGAAACTTGAACAATGTCTACAATCACAATTAGTCACACACATTACCAACACAACGTAGGCAAGCTATTAGAATTTGCATAAATATCAAGTTTTTTCTTTCCTACTACCGAAACTGCCAAAAATAAATAGGCAGGACGTGTTCATGGACAAAGTTCACACTCATGCTACACACCCCTTTGTCTAAAAGTGTTCCAAATACGATGTGGTTAATGTAAGCTGTTAAACTCAAACTAAGGAAACCTGTTTGTTTTATAAAGAATTATCTTGAAAAATCATACTATGCAAATCATGTTTATTATATAGTTATACAGAAGTGCAGGATTTCCATGTTGGTTTTTATGTCCGTATAAGAATGATACTCGATTAAGAATCTTCAATTAGAAAAAAAGCAAAAGAGTGGACGGTCACACACTGTAGCATTCAATTTTACTAAGTGTTCTAAATGTTCGTTTTATTTGTTTATTAAATGTGTTTTTATAAACTATGTTTTTAATCATTGTAATGTTTTGTAAGCTCTGAGGATGCCTGATAAATAGGCGAAACATCTGTCAACTATTGACAATTTTAAAGATTGCTAAGGCAAGTAAAAGATTTAATATTATATAGGATGCCCCATAAGTAAAGTGCCAAACTTCGGGGAATGCTTCTATGGGTCAAACTAAGAAAAAAAGTTCATATAAACACACACCTGAAAATGCTTTGTTTTCTAGATATCCACCATTTTGTTTTTTGTACCTAAAATAATTCTTATCTAGAGAACGGTTTGACTACGTTTAAACTTAGCATGAAGTACCTAACAAAGATATATCTCAAGAAAAATAAGCGATAAAATCCCATCATGCATTTCAAAATGGCGGCTGTTTGAAAATGTCAAACCTAAATTACTCAAAAACCGTACGTTTAAAAAAAATTACCAAGACACCTTTTTTGTAGCCCTTTTGATTCCCTATCGGATGGTCTAGCTGTAAAAACAATCAGATGAAGGATAATAGTTAAGTTATGTGTAATAAATGGTTTGTTCAACCCGGCATCCTATACCAATACAGTAAACACAGCAATTTTGTATGTACCTTTGCTGTTATTATCTTTAACTTACCTACTATCATTCATCCGATTGTTTTGACAGTTACACCATCCGATAGGGAATCAAAACGGCTACAAAAAAGGTGTCTCGGCATTTTTTGTTAAAATTTACGGTTTTTCAGTAATTTAGGTTTGAAATTTTCAAACAGCCGCCATTTTGAAACTCACGTTTGGATTTAATTGCTTATTTTTCTTGAGATATATCATTGTTAGGTTAAACTTCATGCCAAGTTTGAACTCAATCATTCAAACCGTTCTCTAGAACAAAAAACAAAATGGCGGATATCTAGAAAAGAAAGCGTTTTCGGGTTTGTGTTTATATGAACTTTTTTCTTATTTTGACCCATAGAACCATTCCCCGAAGTTTGGCACTTTACTTATGGGACATCCTGTATATGAATAGCAATCGTTATGGCTATATTAATGGATTTCAATTGTGTCTGATTTATTTTAGTCCCAAATGATTATATTGCTCGTCTTGAAGAATACACTCAGGAAGGCTATCGAGTTTTGGGCATGGCATATCGGGATCTACCATGTCGACTCAGTTATCCTAAAATGCAACGATTGTCCAGAGAAGAAGTGGAAGCTGACCTCTGTTTTCTGGGATTTGTAGTTCTGGAGAACAGGCTTAAACCGGAAACAACAGGCACCATTGCTATGTTGAGAGGGGCGAACATTCGAACAGTTATGGTTACAGGTGAGAAGAAAAACTGAAATGAAAATATTTTGCTTTCCCTGGATGGTTTAGATTCACAATTGGAAGGGGTTGCTACCCCTATATAATAGATAAACTAACTTCCTACAAGCTATAAAGCTAAAATTATGTAATATTATTTTTAAGGGATTTACAAATTTATTTGCAATTTGATTACTTAAGTCAAAGGGATGAAATGGAATAACTACCATTAAAATTAAATAATAATCCATTTAGTTTTTCTATATTCTCAAAAACTACTCAACTAATTTTACTAAAATTTCATAATTTATACATATTATAGTACCAGGATTTCTTAGAGCATTTCGCCACAACGAACAAAAAGATTTAAATAAGGTAGCTACCCCTATATAAAAATAAATTGCACTAAATTCCTACAAACTATAAATCTAAAATTATTTACTATTATTCTTAATTGATATACAAAAACATTTGCAATTCGATTACTTAAGTCAAAGGGTTGAAGTGGGATAACCTCCCTTAAAATTAAACCAAGCAATAGCGAAGCATTGCTAGGTTTACTGGTAAAAAATAAATGTTTTAAAGTAACTCACATAGACAAATATTTTTAGCAACCTTTAAGTAAACAAAATTGTTAACACGTTGAAAACTGTATAATTTTGTTTGTATATTTCAAATTTAAAAAATCGTGCTTAAATTGATATATCGTGGTATACTTTTCCTTTTTAATGATCATCCCAGATCTCTTACAAAACCAAGGAGAGTCTTGGGATCACACCTCTTCTGGGCTAACAAAAGCACTTCCATGTGTTGTAAATGTCCTCCGTGTGAGAGCCTCGCACTAGCACAGCAGGTGTTGCGCCGATTCAATCTCAAGGGAGCAGAATTGACAAGAGTCTTCCGAAACTAGCCCCATTTTTTTGAGGTAGTACTTGACAGGGCAGTGACCAGTAAGAATTCCCACAATCCATCTAAGATTGTTTCCGCCTAATTAAAAGCTTTTGAGTTTATGACTTAGACAAATGAACATTTTAGCCTGCCTAAGCCCAGGAGCATCGTTCCAATGTGAGGACCAAGTTTTCTCCGTCCAGACTTTAACAACATTTCTAAGGTGACTTTTAGGTCTTCAACAGAAAGGATCTGGGCCAATGAAGCCCAATGAAGCCTCTATTCTAGCAAGTCGGTCCGCTGCCTCATTGCCCTTAATACCTACATGGCCAGGCACCCATTTAAGAGTAACTTCATTGAGTCTAGCAATTCATTCACTGCTTTAAAACAGTCCCAAACTAACCTTCATTCCAGCGCCTTTAAGGCTGCTTGGCTATCACATAGGATGTTAATCCTAGCTCCCGCAATTCCTCTTTTGAGGATTTCATAGGCGCAGAGATCAATCCTAACGACCTCCGCCTGGAAGATTAATGGTAAGGATCCCATAGCCGTAGATAAGCTACACCTAGGACCATAAACTCCTGCACCAACTCCATACATTTTAGAGCCATCCATATACCATTCTTGGGTGTTTACTTCATATCCATGTCCAGCACTGCCTGCCTCCTGGAGACCATCTATCTTAAACTGTAGAGGAATGGTCGAAATTTAGTGTCCTTCTCAACACATCCGACATCTAAATGTCACTTGTTTAAACTTATAAAGTTAATGCTTTTGTTTCAGGCGATAACATGTTAACAGCCTTGAGTGTCGCAAGGGATTGTGGGATTGTTCCTTTAGGCCAACGAGTCATTATGATCCATTCAACTCAGACTTCGTCGGATCAAGTTCCTCAGCTGTATTATGTGCAGACACAACAAGCAACGACACCTGACACATTGGTAAACTATGTTATTTAACATGTGTATTTTATAGCTATTTCTAGATGGAATTTTGATCTAAAATTTCTTTTTGTAACACTTAAATTTAAATATTTAAATATATGTAGGTAGAGTAGAACTTACATAATTCGAACGTTTTTAATTTGAAATTACCATTAATTTGAAGTTTCGGTTCGATCCCTTGAACTTTATATGATATCAATGTCAAAAATTATGGATAGTTCGAAGTCAACTTTTTTAATTTGAAGTTTTTTTTATCAACACTAAAAATATAAACTTGTGGTGTGAAAGGGATCGCTGAATAAATAGGTCACTGTCAGGTAGATAGGGGGGAGGACTAAACCTAGCCGCTATTGTTTGTACACGCATTGTAATTCTAGGCGCGATACCGACTTCCAAGAATTTTGCCTTCCGAGAATTCTCTAGGTACCGATGCTGAAGTTTGTCGATTGATGCTCTGCCCAATCTCTGACTGTTGTTAAATCTCGACAAAACCTTTTGTAAATAGAACAGAACAATCATATTGTTTATTGACACTTGTACTGTGCATAACTCTATCCTACTTATGAACATCGTTACGGTTGTACAAACGCTCTTGACAGATTCATTGGAAGACAACAATTTAAAGATCGATATCCTTCAAGCAGCAAGAATGTGTCACAATGCATGGTCACAAGTTACTAAAACAACAATAGCAAATTGTTAAAAAAAAAAGCTGTATTCGTTAACAAATCTGACCAGCATCCAAGTGAACTTTTTAGAAGAAGTGGAAAACAAAAAATGTGCCGAAATGTGTCGGATTTAGAATAAGTTGAAGATTCCCCAATCCCTACAACGTCTGAGGCTCTTCAGCAATTGCGTGAATTTCGGCGGTACATTGAAGGACAAACCAGTGTAAGAGAAGCTGTTTTTCATTCTCTTAACGAACTTGAGGATTTTGCAAACGTAAAAACAATTAATTCTACAAGGCAATTGGGCATTTCACAATACTTTGTTAAAGTACAGTATACACATTTTATTATATTTTACAGAGTAAAAAATCATCATTTACTTTTGATTGGTGTAAATAAACTGTATATAATAAACATATTCAACATAGTTTTTATTTCAATCATTTTGAGAACCTAAAATTCGAAAAGCAATTTTACTTTTATAATTAAAATTTTTAGATAATCAAATTTTTTACAATGGTCCCTTCAGCTTCGGATTATCCAAGTTCTACTGTATATATACGTTTTTAGTTGTAGCTTACGCATCACTGAAGATGACTACTTTGTCGTTGAAACGCGTTTGATTATTAAACGTATACATGTGAGAATTAGTGTATTGTTATTATTTTTAATAGGCAATGGTGTCTTATGCTTAATAATGGTAGCACCTATTTGAAAGATATAGAATAAAGTAATCGGCTGGGAGGTGTTTAGTCATCCTACATACACTCTGATCTGGCTCTGAGTTATTGCCTTATGTTTTTTCATGAGCATAATCAGCTGACATTGCAGTATTTTGATATTATTAAGGAATTGTGGAGTTAATGGTCGGCTGAAATTACAGGCAGCAGAGTTTTATGACTACATAATAAGGAAGAAAGCAGTCATGGGACTCCGACAGAAGTGAAAACTGTCATGGATACAAATCGTTGGTTTTATTGGTTTAATCTAAAATTTGATCATTATTTTTATCTTGTCCCATTTAAAATTTAAATCTAAAAAATGAAAATTAACATAAACACGATTGTATAACAATTTAAAAAAACACAATTTTAGATTTAACCTATATTAAACCAACTGAGGTTTCTTGAAAATCTTCGAGAAAGGCTTACTTTATTATAATTTTAATATCTGTTGTTAAATATTAAAGTTAAACAGTAAGTCGTTACGAAAAACGCTTTAACTTGAACAGGGAGGGTTTTTAGAAGTAGTAAAAAATTTATTTTTATTTCTTGCTTTTTATTTCAAAACTTATGTTTCTTTCTGAATATCCATCATAGTATAATTAATAAAGTTTTGAAAAACACATGTAATTACAATACTTTTTGTGTTCTGTTTCAGGCGTTTGGTGATTTCAGTCAGATGACAGGTACCGACAGTATTGCAAGTCTAGACACCATAGAATCAGTAACAGCAACAAATAACAATATCACCATAGGTAATGGCACAGCTCACAACAGTCTTATCACAGAAATTGAAATGCCCGTCGACAACACTATTTGGTAAGTATGTCAACTTTACAGCTCAACAATATCAAGGTTTTACATATAAATGTCAAGTATTTTAATATATCTTTTAAATTTGACTACATTATAGACATATTACTAGGGGTGTACAAGATCTCAAAACTCTTACTGTAAGTTACTGATCTGCATTCAACCACTCTATAATTAGATGCATTGCTCGCGAAATGACAGGTGGCACACATTGTAAACATCCGAGCTGTCAAAATACAATGAAAGACATGTTTGTTTGCATTTAAAATACTCTTTTAAAAGGTGCACAAATTGTTTTGTCTCCAACTTTTGTATTTGGTTAGTTACTCTAAGAATGTTTTTCTTTAGTTCTATATTTGGGAATATTGAAACCGTTTTCTTGTAAAATTTGATCACAAAGGAACTATAAGCCTATGATGCACATGACAAAACTGTAAGGTTTACAAATACCTTTTATCTGTCCGTCTAGAAATCCACTTGCTGGTATTTACACTAACACGGTTTCGGATGTCTCAAGCATCCATCCTCAGGTAGTTGTCTGAACATTAAAAGTGTATAAATACCTGTAATTCGTTGCTGCTCGCAGTCCTATGTATTCCTATAACGAATTACAGGTATTTATATAATATGACCGGTCCAGTAAGGCAAAGAAGTAATTATTAAAAGTGTACTGTCCCCAAACTGTGCCTTCAATCGACTAAACATTTCCAAGGGTTTAACACCCTCATTGGGTTTAAGAGACGAATGTACCTCTTGCTCGGTCATGGCTGTACCGCCAGAACCGAGCGTGCCCGCACTAACCAAGCCGGTTCCCCCACTGCTCATAAACCAAACATCAACTGCACTCTACATCATCTAGCTAGGAACTGCGTCGTAAGCAGAATATCAAAATTACCGTTTATATTTGATCCACCCTCGTAGGATAACTACTCTGTTTATATATCCTATACTACTTTTAATAATAATGGATGTTAGCTCATTTCAAGGTCGTAGCCAGGGGAGGGGGTTAGGGGGTCAACCCCCCCCAAATCCCGAAATTTAGCAGTCAAAATTAATATTAATTATAAGTGGTTTTTTTATATTACGTGATTACGTCAGTGATCCTTGTAGGTTTTTCTCTATCTATCTAAAAAACAATTGCAATTTCGGACTTATCAGTCCACCATCAGGTTATATATAAACACACTACGATCGCAACATATTCACTCCGCTTGGAGATCGTAAAAGTTCAATGCGCACTGTCATATCGCGAACATAGACGTGCACGTCGTTTGGTAAATTAGCATTGACTGACACTGGTATTAAACAGTGCCGTAGGTACTCCCTCCCCGTCTCGTGATTATCGTGTCGAATAATCAGAAAACCAACAATTACTGATAAAACTATACATAATACATCCCACCACCCACAAAAAAAAAACTTGCCGCCTACAACTGTTATGTACATTGGCTCTTATCCATCCCCATGTCTTCCGAAAACTATGAGAAAGAGAGAAACCTAATTAAGCCCAGGCCAACGGATACAGGATTACCATTGTAGACCAATTATAGCGAAACACAATAGAAAGACACACAAAGCAAATACAGAGCCAAATATAATAGTAAAAAAGAAGGTAAAATACGCATCATGTGAGTACGGCAACATATTCAACCACATCCTGAGAAATATAATGGCCAGGAACAACACAATAGTTACTTACTGTACAACCAACAAATTAGAATTGTTATTTAAAACAAAAACCGAAACTAAAGTGGAGAAACATAACGCAACTGGCGTCTAAAAATTGACTTGTAACGATTGCCCTAGTTTTTACATAGGTCAAACCGGACGTCCTTTTAACATAAGGTTCAAGGAACATCTACCACCAAGTAACCTGAGGAATATAAAACCCACGTACGCAAAACATCTTATTAATAATCTCCATTCCTATACTGACATCAACACCAACCTGAGTGAGTATACTACACAAATGTAGGAAAGGATACACTCTAGATGCATTGGAAGAGTTTGAAATTTACAGAGCTTCAAAGTCAGATCCTAACAATATACTGAATGACCAACAATCATTCAAATCAAAGTTATTATTCGATACGATAATCACGAGACGGCGAGGGAGTACCTACACCACAGTGCACATTGAACTTTTACGATCTCCAAGCGGAGTGAATATGTGTTGTTTGTATGTTATTTTGTGTTCGTAGTGTTTTTATATATAACCTGATGATGGACTGATAAGTCCGAAATTGCAATTGTTTTTTAGATAGAGAAAAACTGACAAGGATCACTGACGTGAGTAAAAAAATCACTTATAATTAATATTATAAAAAATTGATCCGTAGCTAAAATGATTGATTCTAAGTAAAAATTATTACAGTAGAGCGTCGATAATCTGGACGTCAAAAATCCGGACCGTCGATAATCCGGATTCAATTCCGGCGAAAAAAAAAAAAAAAGAAAAAAAAGTTGACGTGAATACTGTATAAACATACAAATTTTTGTCAAACAAAAGCATTGATGCGACAGACTGGGCGGGGTCGTCTTACTGCCACAAAAGAATGCAAGGGTAATGTGCTCATAGTAGGGGAGGATGGAGGAGGGAGGGGTAAACAACAAGTGTCTAACTATGTAACTGAACACTTGCCGTTTCCCACGATTTCTTTGTTAGTTGCGTCTCTTGACTACACGCTGTTACTACACCTGTACTGTATTGTTTTCTGTGCTTATTCAGGGTGGCCAGCGACCGGGAATTCCGGGAAAATCGGGAATTATGCGTGAATTTTTAACGCCGGGAAAAAACCTGGAATTATGCGTGAATTTTGTGTTGCTGCCGGGAGAAACAAAAATATATTTCCATGTGGTATTTTAAAGATGGGGTAAAACAAACGCAAATGTTTCTAATTTTACAATTCATGTCTTCAAATACCTTACGCCGCGCCGAAAGTAGACGTTAAACTGTACACAAAGAACATCGCATCGTCTATGATTGAAACAAGCTAGGGATAAGCATCGATAGTTAAAAAATCGATGTTCATGTTCACCATCGACGTGATAATAATATCGACCTGAAAACATCGATGTATTTTAACGGTAAACATCGATGTATATTTAAAAAAAGTAATCGTTTCAGAAAACCTAATAACCTTATTTTAGTTAAAAGAAGGTTGATTTCCATTGCTCCTTAGTTTTGAGTTACAAGACATACGCTTTACCGAATAACATCACTGTACTTTGTAAATTTCTGAAAAAGAGTTAGTTGCTGGTTAAAATTTTTGTCATTAAATAAATACTGTATTTATTATTTATTTATAAAATGCATTTAAATTTAGTTCGTTAAAAGTTTACTTGGGTTTAAGACAATAATTCATGAGGTGAAAGAAACAATAACAATCAAAGTAACAGATTTAATTAAAGTAACTAATTTATACAAAACGTAAATTACATTTATATAAGATGACTTGTTATTGAAAGCAATATTTTGTCAATTAATTCATTCTTAATTATTAATGTCGAACTCAGTATGTCAATTCATGATTAATTTATCAAAACAAATGCACAAAAAATACTGTAAATATTTAAAAACATCGATGTCGGGAAAATCATCGATGTAGCAAAATTATCGGTTGATTTCCATCGATGT
The DNA here is from genome assembly GCA_018207615.1 of Philaenus spumarius. Classification (NCBI taxonomy): domain Eukaryota; kingdom Metazoa; phylum Arthropoda; class Insecta; order Hemiptera; family Aphrophoridae; genus Philaenus; species Philaenus spumarius. The sequence continues at coordinate 2,171 of JAGFPH010018057.1, read as the reverse complement.
AAAAAACATTGGTGCTCAACTCTAAACCAAGCCCAGTTCGTTAGTTGTCCAAAACTACTAGCGTCTACGGTCTACGGCAGCTTTGAGATCTTGCTAAAAAGCTGACCTACTACTGAAAAGGCAAGAAAGCTCAGTTAATAGCTGTTTTGTAATTCAGTGTTTATAGGCCTTTGCACTGTAAATATTTACCGTACTACTTTCGATATTTGTATTGGTGTGAAAAGGTTGCAATTCAGCTCTAATTGTTAGAAGTCGGTAAACAAAACCCCTTTGATATCCTTGCTTGGTATTCTTTTTGATGGTGTTATCTAATAATTGTTATTATATTCTATAAGATAATACTAAAGATAATAATAAAAGGGCTAGCCTTTTAATGAAACTTGCATTAAGAGTTTAAATAAATTATATTAAAAATGGCCTAGATTGGAGTGAATACAATTATTTGACCTGGTATAAAGTGTACAAATCGGGATTTATAATGTTTTTGTTTAAAAGTGACGTCTAATAAATGGACTTAAGGGGGCGCTTCCCTGTCCGCCATATTGAATCTGATTCCCATAAGAGCAATGCTACAGAATAAGTCATTTTTTTCTGTTAATTCATGGAATAAATTTAAAAATTTGGTTTCATTTTGAAGTACTGTCATATGCGGATGTTAATTGCTAAATACATTTTCAAAAACCGTTTTATTGTTTTCATAAACGTATGATATAAATAGTAAAAAATAGTAAACTTTATTAATTTTTTACTCAGTTGCAAAAAGAGATATTGCAAAAAACCTTAGCAATCAACACCCACAATCTATTTTACTTTAAGAAAAAAAATTCAGCTTTCGTTTTCAAAAACAACACAAAAATATGCTTAAGAGTGAAGGTATGTTTTGGCTATTTAACATTGAAATTGGTACCCAACTTCGCCGTTTTGAATGTAGGGAGCCGAGCCTTAATGAATTAAACGGTTGGTTTGGAAATTAAATTTGGCTTCTCCATCTGATTTTACTTTAGATATGCCTATAAAGTTATATTTAGTTAGCCTATACACTATATGTAGGGGACCTACAGACTCTACAGTAATTAATTACTAAGCCGATTCTGTTAACGGTTATGTTTTTTGTTTTATGTCAAATCAAACCTACTCAGAAACAGTTTAGATTGTTTTACAAATTTAATATAGGTCGAACTTATATCCTTCCTTGCTGTTCTGTACAAAATTATAAATAAACACAACATACAATAGGCAACAACGAAAATTGCCCACAACGTTCCCATTCGTTTGAATCGTTTCTACAAATTCTTTCGTAGGGGCTACAGGTTTGGTTTGGTATTATTATCTCTGGCTACAGGTTACAGGATGCTTTCAAGGTTACAGAATCCGGCATCAGGTTGGGTTCTTAGGCTAGGTTATATCAACTCACGCTGCAGTGTTTTTTAGAGTTTGTCAATTGCGATCGCTACAGTTGTTATTTACCAGTTCAAATAGAATCATTTTGTTATTGCTATGGAGAACAGTCCTGCAAACTCACTGACAGTTTGATTGTGCTTTGTGGTAGCAAAATAGATCCAGTTTGTATTCTCTATTTTGCGTATTAGACTGTAAAAATACGCTAAAAATCTATTTAAATTTAACTAAACTAAAAAAACAATGAAATTCATGAAATGTACAAGGCAATCAACTCCTATACATAAAGTAAAACCCACTTGGTTATTTGTACAGCCCAAAATCACCGAAGGGGAATTGGGAATAACTAAATACTAACCTATATAGTTTTTTCAAATGTTTATTGAAAACATATTGCACCGAGTTTTTGTAGACCATTCCCTCCCCTGGGAGATTGGCGAGACTTTTACTGTACGATTCCCCCTCCCCCCAACCAACCACAATTTTTTTTTAAATTATTGACGGCCGTTTGCATTTCAAAATAGTCTTTTACCTGATTTAAATCAATCAGAAGGTTGTTTCTTGTTCTCATGCCTCCTCTACGCTGCCGCTCTGGACTCCCTTGTGTGTGTGCGCGCAAATACTATACACTTCGTTTTTATAGCTGTCGTACCTGCCTTCGTTAAGGTAAATAAGTAACACTTTTTTATAGCTGTCGTACCTGGCTTCGTTAAGGGTAAATAAGTAAAACTTGTTTATAGCTGTTGTACCTGGCTTCGTTAAGGTAAATAAGT
>JAGFPH010018056.1:0-16812 GCA_018207615.1 Philaenus spumarius | reverse complement strand
ACATTGTCAACTTGTACACTAATATTCCCATCATCGAAACTATAGAAATTCTAAGTAATAACCTCAAAAAACCCTCACAACTCGGCGCTGCAGCACAGAATGAATTAATATCCTTGATTACCATAGTACTTAAACAGAGAATTATTTTGAGCACAACGGCGACTTTTACACCCAAGTTGACGGACTGGCAATGGGCTCTCCACTTTCAGGCATTCTGTCAGAAATATATATGCATCATTTTGAGGAATCGTTCATATTTTCGGATAAAAATAAACAGTTGAACAAAGTAATAATATATTATTTTAGATACGTGGATGACACCTTATGTCTGTTCAACGGTACCACCAGACAATTGGATGTTCTACATAATTACCTGAATGGATGCTCAAACAACATAAAATTCACAATTGAAAAAGAAGCCAACAAATCAATTAATTATTTGGATTCAACAATAAAAATTGAAAATAACGCCCACACTTTCGATATCTACAGAAAACCCACAACCAATGACCAGATAATTCATGCCTCTTCAAACCACCCATACACACATAAACTGTCCGCTTACAATAGTCTCGTTTATCGCCTCATCCATACACCACTCAACACTGCTGATTATGATAAGGAATACAACATTATCAAACATATTGCCATAGCTAACGGTTACAGGCCTGAAATTATAGACAAATTGATATACAAAGAAAACCTAAAAACCATCAGGCTCGTAACGCTTCTCAAGAGTAATACAACCAAAAAAACATACATATCCATCGAATTTGGTAAGAGACTTGAATTCCAACTCAGGAGAGAGCTAATTAAGCATAATATAATTTTATCATATAAGACGAATAACAAATTAGAAAACTTTTTTAGGCCTAAAAGTAACTCCAAAGTCAACAGAAATAGTTTGTCAGGCGTATATAAAATAACATGTACTGATTGTGAGAAATTTTACATTGGCCAAACGGGACGTTCCTTTGCCAAACGGTTCAAAGAACACATACCACGACCAACAATAACTGAACAAAGGTCCCACTTCGCCCAACACCTCATGGACCACGATCACAAATACACTTCAATAGACAATAACCTAAAAGTACTTCACACTTGCAAAAAGGGCTATCTTTTGTCAGCGCTGGAAGAATTTGAAATATACGCCGCAACCAAAAATAAAAACCAAAACCAAAACTTATTGAATGATAAGATTAACTATCGGTCCAACGAATTGTACAATACTGTGATCAGACTGAAGGAGGGGGTTCAGATTACATGAACAGACCGCTTAGTACGATATTGACGACCGCCCGGTGTACATGTCCAACCAGTGCGGCAATAATAAAACATTTATAAACTAGACCAGGGTATCGATTCGTGGCGCCATACCATGATTATGTGTTTCTATTGTGTCAGTGTTTTTGTGTTAATAATTATAACTTATTTATTTACGACTTACAGTCCAATAACATTGTAATTTAATATATAAATGTGCCTAATAATATGTAGAAGACGACGCCAGTACAGGCGGAATTAAACCAAAGGATCTGAAGATGACGGTATAACCGTTGAAACCGGTCATCCTAACCAGGATACATTTTGGATTGTCGACGGAATGATACAAGGTAATTAACCTATTGTAATATTAATCTAAATGTATTTTAACGAAATTTACAGGAATATAGAAAATTTGAATCATATCATACTTCATCTCATTTTAATTCATACGCATATTCATATGGTAAAAGTCAAGAAGGAAAGAGTAAAAACATATGTTTAAAAAAAAGAAGAAATTTTCAGAACAACAAAGAAAGCCTATTGTGAAGAAAGATTAATTAATTAACTAGGGGAGACCTCTGCGTGCTCCGCACGCCAACCCCCCACCCCCCAACTCCCTGTTGGAACCCGTTGTGTGCCGTTGGGACCCGTTGTATAGTCAGCAAGGCTCAGGTCTACACTTTAATAAAAACCTAACCTAAAAATTGATTTAAAATTTGAAATAAACTGTCAATGAAAATATTAGAGACTACAGCTGATTACTGAATCAACAATAAACATTACAAATCAGACCTAAAACACACCAACAATAACATAACCTAAATCAAATCATCTGTTGACATTTGAGTAAGTTTAAAGTAAAAAACTTATTTATTTGAAACTCAATTAGTTTATCAGCTGTTTAAAATCAAATTACAGTATTTCCATTTAGCCTAGTTGTAGCATAGGCTACTGATGCATTTTTAAAACTCGGAATAAAACTAAAATAAAAGTGTAAATCAAATATTTAGCTTCACAGTGACTTAGAACTGGAAATTATCTTTTAAATAAAAAAAGAATCATCAAAATCGGTTAAGTATTAACTTCAGGAAGTGAGTGAACTAAAATCAGGAATTTTTTTAAATATATAGATTAACAAAAAGATATTGAAGAAAAGATACAAATTTATATTGGTGACATTTTTAGATGAAACTGTATCTTATTAAATGTTTAATTAATTTAAGATTGAATACTACTGTCAATAAAAAAGTTTCATATATCTAGGCCTAAACGAATGTTAAATATTGAGAAGACTATAATTGGTAAGAATGTTCTAATTTATAACCTCATTTCAATTTTGTTATATTTGTTCTCCGAACTGCCAAGAACCGAAACTTTTATATTATAAATAAACTGATAATGCTTTTTTTTATGTGTATAATAATTTATGTGTGGACAATTGAACTTGGTGCTTCGATATAGACTTGTGCTCATTCTATCCACATTACCATTTATCATATAATAATTTTCATTCGTCCTTTGTTTATCCTAAAATCACTTCTTGTTTTGAATATTATTTTATTATATATATATTTCTTTTATGTTAAATTTTTTTCTTGGAAAAAGACGGCACCAAACCCCTCCCCCAAGTTAATTTATCTTTGTGTTCCATTCTATTTTTATAAAATTTTCCAACTTTCATAATTTGTTTTAAATTTGTGTTACTTGTATTCACCAAATATTCTGAAATAAAATATAATTTGAGTTTCTATCAAAATATCATACCTTATTTTCTTAGAAAATATTAACAAATTAGTAGCAACAAATAAAATAGTGAGTTATTTCAGTATATATTTGTTAAATATAAGTTTTTTTTATGAAATATAAGTTTTTATTTCTTATAGTGATCAAAGAAACCTCAATTATACTTCTTGTTGTTATTTGACACCTTATTATTATATACTATATGTTAAAAATCTTAATTTTAGCAACTGTGTAACACCCATTACATTTTAATGTAACACCCGTTACACAAGATTTAATTTTATGTTTAAAAAAATTTAATGCCAATATCAATTTGAATTACAGTTCCATTACATACATTTACTGTGGAATAACTCATATTTTTTTTCAAAATTTTACAGTTTTAAAATTCACAGAGTTTTAAGAACATTTACATGAAGTTCAACTTAACTATCCATTTTCAGTAACACCCGTTACACTCCTTTTTTCTATATTTATATTCGTTAACATTTACTAAAAGTCATTATACATTCCCTCTTTACGAAGCGTTTATCAGGGTGTTATTTAAACAAGAATCTTATCCAGAAGAACCAAATTATGTTTTTATAATACTGTACTAATATTAACCTCCGAGATTTAGCAGCGAGCAGAGCTAGAGGCAGTCTGCACTTCTTCCTCTTCGTTGAAAGCCGAAGTTGCTTTTTAGATTTTGTTGTTCCTCGGCGATCCATTGAGAAAACAAATGTTAAAAGAAATAACGTTCTCAATAACAATAATTACAAGACGACGCAATAGTACAATAAAGAAGAATCGCGGGAGAGCACATGGATGGAAGCGCGGGAAACCGTCATCCAACTGTATACAAGCAACATCTGAGACGCATGGTGGGGGTATAGGTAGCGCGAGTGAGTCACAGCGGCACTGCACTGCTTCGTGTCACTCTCGCGTTTGTTCTCATTACTGTAAATGTATAAACAACGATACCGACTAAACCAGCAAGGCGATTTTAAAAATTAAAAGTGTAAAATTAATTAAAAATTATTGTCTTCAAAATGACTACCTGCGATTTGCATTTTTCGTTTTGTAACACAATTATTATCTTTTTATTTTTTAAACCAGCAACTTAATTAAAATTTACCTTCTTTGGCGTGAATTCTTATTCCGTTCACAAATCAGTTTTGCAAATTAACATCGGACGAAAGTTCCACCAATAAACACCAATACAAAATGACTCCATTTTGGTGCTGCGCCGTGGTGGCAGAATTTGGAACTAATTCTGGGATGTTTAGCCTTAACCAGATATCAAAAATACTATAGGTACCGTATATAAAATGTAGAGAATTTTGTCAGCTTTAATTTTGTATACGTATATATTTTTTGTATAACCAACAACTACTGAGATATAGTAGAGCGTCGATAATCCGAACATCAATAATCCGAAATGTCAAAAATCCGAACGCATTCCGAGGCAGCCCCTGCAAAAATATCGTTTTCGCAAATTCCAATTATTGCGTCATTAAAAATTTCACAAAAATCTTCATTGCAGTTTGACATACTTATCTCTTTTTAAACACTTCTTAATACCTGCTCTCACACGCCCTCACAACAGACCGGTTGTCAGGATTTTCACTGTCACGCTAATAAGCTGCTTTAGCGCTAGCAGTAAACAAACAGCGTAAACATACAGAAAGTTCATTCATTTTTCTTTGTGTAATCATTATAACAATGTGTCGTACATACAGTAGTGTACTGTACAGTATTTATTTTTATTTTTTGTTTGTGTTAACTATAATGTACAAGTTTTCGTTATGTACTGTACTGTAATTGAGTAAGTAGTCTTACATACTGTATTGTAATAACATTACTGCTTGTACTGTTTAACCAACTTTAATCGATTAAAGGGCACATATTTTAGCCTAAATGGCATTGGTTATTTTCAAAAATCTGAACAAATTGATAATCCGAACCCCCGTCGGTCCCAATTAGTTCAGATTTTCGACGCTCTACTGTATAGGCAAAAAATACAAAAATGGTACCTTAAAACCCCTCCCCCCCCTCTTCCGCCACCCCTAGGGTCAAGTACTTTTAGTATGTTATACTACTAGGTACCCCAAACAATGTACCATAGTTGGTCTTTCCGCTTATTGACTTTCCTTCTAGACCCCCTTTTGGGCATTCGTTGACTAGACTACAGGCCGATTTTAGTGCTGTTTGTTTTAAATGAAAGAAAATGTTGTCATTAATATCAAAAATGTATGAAATGTCAATATTATTTCATAGTTATATTTAAAACAGCTCTTTTTTAGTTTTTTTTGTTTGTTTTATGTTAAAAGCGCACTTTTTGAGTTTTTTTTCTTTTTGTTTTTTGTGTTAGGTTAACCTTTTTGCTGCGTCATAATTTTCATGCACTACACTAAATATTGCAGTTTTTGATCAAATTTTTTATTTACTTTTTTCTTAGTTTTTATTTTTTTAATATCTTTATTACTGTATTTTCTATCAATATTATATTACAATTTTGCAAAATAATAATAGTTTGAACGTGAATTTTGTTTGTTTTTTTTTCGCTGTAAAACATGGTATTTTTCCTTTTGGATACCGGCCTACTAAAAACACAATTTGCAGTTTTGTACTCATGTATATATTATTTGTACTGAAATAAATATTTTATCTTCTGCAATATAAATTCAGAAATGTAATATAATAAATATAATTAGTAATACAAATATATATACATACATTTATTTTCTAACTTACCATAACAAATAATTTATAATTTACTAGTTATAACCTACAAAAATGAGAGTTTAGAGTCACCGATATCACTACACGAAAATTAAAATAACACTAAAACTATTGAAAGAAAACTGTATATCCATATTTATTATGATTTAGTTTTAAAAGTTATTTATACTCATAAATAAATAATAATTGTAAACTGAATCAACTAAAAATCACTTGTAAACATACAGTAAACAAATCTAGTATCAAGCACATACTTAAACTGTCAACAGTACAACAATGAACAAAGTTAAAATATTTTCTCAGAGAGTGCAGCACATTACGGGGTCTATAGTGAATAAAGTCGTCTAAAGCTACACGGTCCGATTTGTAGGACGACCGAGTTGGACTGCAAGTTGGATGCGTTTCACCACTCACGATCCAACATACGATCCAACTAACGTTTCCATTAAAAATAATTCCATTAACAGCTGATTTTAAACTTTGAAGCCATTATTTACTTTTCTGAATTTGAGGTTAGGATGTTATTAAAATGTAGACCTGAGCATTGCTGGTTCTTTTAACCTTTATTATTTATAACTGATGTTATAATATAAAATAATTTCATTTTGGACATTTACGATCTTAGTTTTGAGGTTATTATTAATCCTACATCTTTATTATAATGAAAATGTAACATAATTATGTGTATAGAAAGTTCCAACAGGGTTGGCGTGCGGAGCACGCTGGGGTATCCCTAGTAATAAATAAAATATACATATTGATTTACATTATTCAAATAGTTCTCAAATTTTCAACTCCAAGACAAGAAATCATTCCAATTTAGTCTTCTTTCCTTGTACATAGTGGTACAGTAGAGCGTCGATAATCCGAACGTCAATAATCCGAAACGTCAAAAATCCGAACGCGTTCTGAGGCAGGCCCTGCAAAAATTTCATTTTCGTAAATTCCAATTATTGCGTCGTTAAAAATTTCAGAAAAATCTCCATTGCAGTTTGACATTATTATCTCTTTTTAAACACTTCTTAATACCTGCCCTCACAACAGACTGGCTGTCAGTATTTTCCCTGTCACACTAATAAGCTGCTTTAGCACTAGCAGTAAACGTACAGAAAGTTCATTCATTTATCTTTGTGTAATCATTATAACAGTGTGTCATACATACAGTAGTGTACTGTACAGTATTTTTTATTTTTCGTATGTGTTAACTATAATAATTTACAAGTGAACTTTTAATTGTGTACTGTAATTGAGAGTTACATGTTGGCCCTACTGTACGTGCAGGTTCTTCTAAATCATAATATATAAAGTAGTCTTACATACTGTATTGTAATTACATTACTGCTTGTACTGTTTAACCACTTTAATCGATTAAAGGGTATATATTTTAGCCTAAATGGAATTTTCTTGGTTGATTTCAAAAATCCGAACAAATTAATAATCCGAACCCCTCTCGGTCCCAATTAGTTCGGATTTTCGACGGTCTACTGTAGTTGTATAAAAATGTACAGCAATTACTATATGCATATAATTAGACTAAACAATTCCCTATATTTTGTCAGTATATTTACAACGACTTATATTTTTAAATGTAGTAGACAACCGCCTATATTTTTTTCAGTATAGAAAACAATACCTATATATTTTCAGTATAGTACACAATCGCCTACATTTTTCAATATAGTAGACAACCGCCAATATTTTTTCAGTTTAGTAAACAATCACCTGCATTTTTTATTATACTAAACAATCCCCTGTATTTTGTCAGTATACTTTCAATCACCTACATTTTTCAGTATACTAAACAATCACCTATATTTTTAAATATAGTAAACAACTGCCTAATTTTTTTTAGTGTAGTAAACATTCACCTATATTTTTCAATAGGTTAAGAAATTATTTTTGAACTATTGCGACGCGAAGATGCTCACAAACATGTCAGTTTGCATAAATTGCAACACTTGTGTTCACAAACGCCTATTCTCCCGATACAATTCAATAAATTCCAAAAACCCTTTACTATCCATTATTATAGAAGTAAAAATGTACAAAGTATAGGGGGAAAGGGAAGATCAAACAACAACAAGAAGAAAGTTTAAAATGACAATTGGACGATCACCTCACTCACAGTCCGACTCCGTCGGAAGTTGGAAGTCGGATCATCTTGTAGTCTGATCTGGGACTCCGATTTGTCCGATCATTCAACTCGTCGTCCATCAAGCCCATTCACGCTCCTACATCGGACATCGGATCGGACTACAAATCGGACCGTGTATGGCTAGCTTAAAGAAGTTACAGAAATGTTTTTCTAAGGCCGTGGACTAAAGTCGATTTACGCAACGCAGGGGCGCACCCAGAATTTTGGTTTAGGGGGGGCTTCTCTAGTATCAAACGTGTCCATTATATGACCAGTAATACCTAAGTAATTTAGTTGGCCTATTACTATATTGTTCTGCAGGACTGTAAAAGTACATGACTGCATGCTGCATGATCACCAGATGATTGAGTAACCTAGAAGCAACTATCTGCGGCCTGTTTCATGATAAACTACAAGTTAATAATAATATTATAGTAAATCAGCTATTAGCTCAATAGCTCTTTGAAATTACAAGTTAAAGCTTGTGGATTAGATTGTATTTTATTATGAAATGAGCCCCTGGAATAATTTATACCTTTAAGTAGTTTTGAAGTTTTCATAAAAATACAATATTAGTATTTGGGAAAGAAATAATACAATTTAAATTTTGAATGTGTAAATTTAATGATAACACAATGAAATTGAGATGTAAGTTAAAGCAAGATAATAATTCACAAAATGAAATCTAGACGTCTGGACGATTTTTTGAGAACAGAAACTACCTCTGTATTAGTCACTTCAATTTTCCGGTGAATATTCAATGCTGCCAGGCCACTCAGTCTGTTTGCACCCATGGTATTTCTAAGATAGGTCTTTAATCGACGTAATGTAGAGAATGACCTTTCAGCTGTACTTGTAGTCACAGGGATAGTACACAATATTCTCAACAATGTGTGTATTTTAGGAAACAAGTCCTTGTCACATAAGTTCAACAAATCAATTGCATTACTTGGTATGTTGGTGTGGGTCTTGAAGCTTTTGTGCCACAATTCAAACTCAGGCTTTGAGTAGGCTTTCGTTGTTTCCGCTACTTTCAATTAAGTCATTTTTATAAAAACTACACGGCTGCAGAAAATTAAGTTTCTTTTTCTCTTGGACGATGTCTTCCTTTGTATGTGATCCATCGGCTGTTGGCATTAAGCACTCAAAACCCTTTAATACATCTTTGTGCTTGATGAATCGAGATTCCAATGAAGTAATCAAAGAGTCAACCCAAGGGATAAAAATAATTCTTTTGTAGTACACTTCAGGCGTATCTGCTGGTGTGTTGCTTCTGTTTAGTTGTCTCCTAACTGTTCGGGGCATGGAGATTGAAGATCCAAAGTCGTTGGCGATATGTTTAGCCTCTTCAAATAACGAGTGAAATTCTTGATCCACATTGTTTCTTATGGATTTCAAGTTCTCAAGCACAGTTCCAGCATGTGTGATTGCAGAAGATAAATCTAAATCATTTCCTTGCAGCTTTTTGCTCAAGTTGACTGTGTAACCAAGAAGCTTTTCTGATGCCAAGAGAGAAATTATAAATTCACCTTGTCGTAAGGTGCTGAGTAGTATTAGAGCTCCGGAAGAAGAGTCCCTATCATTCCAGTTTTTTATCTCCTCTAACGCTACTTCAACTGGTTGTAGAAGTTCCTTCATAACAAAGACAGCATCATGCCTTTGTACCCATCTAGTTGGGCAAAGCTGCAGAAGCTTTTTCTTGTTGGTTTCAACATTTACCTCAGATTCAATACAATGTTGTAAAACGGCTTGTCTTTTAGCAGTGTTGAAAAAATTATATACTCTCTCCACTATTCCGAAGCAGTTTCTGATTGGTGCAACATCAGAAGCGTTTGATAACGCCAGGTTAAGACTATGAGAAGCGCAATGCACATATATTGCTGAGGGGTGAGCTTCTTGGATACAAGCTTGAGCCCCATTGAATTTCCCACTCATAGCAGCCGCTCCATCATAACCCTGGCCACGTAGGTTATTAACATCAATGTTACTATCTTCAAGACCTTTTATTAAGGTTTTTGCTAACTCGCTACCGGTTGTGGAGGTTAGGGGCATGAACTTAAGAAATTGCTCACAGATTTGGTAGTTATTTGATGCGTTAGGGGCCACGTATCGTAGGCACAACGAAAACTGTTCAATTGTTGAAACGTCCGAGGTTTCATCTGCGAGAACACTAAAAAACTTAGCCTCTTTAACTTTACTTGCTATTTTTTCAGTTATAATATGGTTACAAGCATCAATTATTTGATTTTGGAAATTCCAACTTATGTAAGTACCATTTCTGCCACACGACTCAAAATGAGATTTTAAATCTTGGTCCCCCGCTTCAATTCTGGCTCTCAGCAGAGCTCTAAAGTTACCCTCGTTTTCAATTGGTCTACGGTTTATAACAAACTCGCCATAATCTTTATGGCCCCTAAGGGCAATATTTTGCCTCCCACACAAAATAATAGTGTCTATTATTGGAAGGATTCTTTTCATGTTATTTTTCGCTTGAAGGTCTTTCCCTTTATCAATAGATTTGTCGATTGATTTCATTTGGCTATCCATTACTCTATTAAAGTTAACTGCGCTTATACAAGAGTCCTTGTGATACTGTGAGGCTGCATGCTTTTCAAATTTTTCCAATGCTTTTTTCCAGTTAGAAAAACCTTCCTCAACAAGTTGGCCAGTATGTTGAGCGTTACTCTTGCCTACTTCTTTTTTTGAAAATAACATACAATGAACACAGTATGCAGAGTCTTCAATTCCTGAATATGACAGCCAAGTATATTTGTTTAGCCATGAAAACAAAAATTTTCGTTGTTGTTTACCGTATGATCTGTAAGGAAAGTTATAACTACTTTGAGGAACCCATCTGTCATTTAACACTTTTAACTTTTCATTGTCCGTCAATTTTATTTTGTTTTTAAACAAAGCAATGTCTAAATTATTTTGACTTACATTTGCCTTTGGAGTACTGCTTACGGTAGGTAGTTACTGAGACATCCTTCAACATAAAACTAGGCTGTTCTTGTTCGGCATTTGTAGGCAGCTCCTTACTTGCTGAAATATTGCTACATTCACCCACCACATCACTATGATCACTAGCCTCATTTTTACGGTATTTCAACGGTTTAAAATAGTTTTGTATTTTTCTTTTATCACCCATCACTAATAAATGATCTACTTTGTCAGACTAAAAACTCGACAACACTCGCTCACTGGCTGTAACATACACTGAAGGCCTACTGCAATACGACTGCCAACTAGACAACTACACTGCGACGGCGCCGGTGGGCGTGGCCACGTCAATGTCACGTGAGCGTTACCCATGGTAACAGCACGTAGTCACTGTGAGGCAGGGCGGGATCGGGGTGGGAGGCAACACAGCAGGGCAGGCAGTGGTTGTACTGTCTGTATACGTAGACCTAAATACTTTTTACTAAACGCTTGCACTCTTTGATTCAATCTAGGTTTGACATTTTATTATATTTAAAAAAGTGAAACATTAATATAGCTAACCCAAGGTCCATGGGGGGGGCTTAAGCCCCCAAAGCCCCCCCCTGGGTGCGCCACTGACGCAACGTAAAGGTTTACCCAATTGATAGCTATTTCTTAACATATACCGGGCCGAATTTAGCGGTGTTTGTTTCAAACGACAGAAAATATTGTCATTGCTATCAAAAAATTATTAAGTGTCAATTTTATTTCGTTGGTATATTTATAAGGGCACTTTTTGAGTTTTTTTTTTTTATATAGTTTAAAACCTTATTGATACCTGTTTCTGGAGATCAATCTGGTCGATGGTGCGGTTTAATTTAAATGAAAGAAAATGTTGTCATTATCATAATAAAATTAAGAAATGTCATTTATATTTCATCGGTATATTTATAAGGTCAATTTTAGATTTTTTTTTGTTTTAGGTTTTTTATTGATAAATATTTCTAGAGCTCTTTGTGTCCGATTTTCGCGTCCTTAGTTTTAAATTAAATAAAATCTCATTATTTAAAACAAATTATTAAATGTTATTTTTTCCATTATTGGGCACTTTTGAGTTTTTTTGTTTTTAGGTTAAAACCCTAATGATACCTGTATCTGGAGGTCTATCGCTCCGATGTTTTTGCTGTTTCTTTATATGATTTTAGATTTTTTTAAAGAGAAAACTTCATTAGGCGCGTTGGGCACTTTTTGCATGGAGAAAAATGATTGATCGTCATCACTCTGACACAACGTTTTTTTAAGCTCCGTCACATCTCCACAAATATTTAAGGCTACACCACATCTCCGCAATCATTTAAGACCACGTTGCATCTTCGCAATTATTTAAGACAAAGTTGCATTCCCGCATTTATTTAAGGCTCCAACGCATATCCACAATTATTTAAGGCTCCATCGCATCTTCGCAAATATTGAAGGGTACCTACGTCACATCTTCGCAATTATTGAAAACACAGTAGCATACCCGCATTAATTTAAAGCTCCGTCGCCTCTCCGCAATTATTTAAGGATCCATCACATCTCCGCAATTATTTAAGGCTCTATCTTATCTCCACAATTATTTAAGGCTCCACCACATCTCCGCAATTATTTAAGATCTCATTAAAACATTAATACATGATTAAAAAAATTCTTCTTAATAACTCGAAAATAAAGTTAACTATATGAAGCTAAAATATTTTCATTTCTGACGGCACACCCACCACTGCCTGTTTTTAAAATTTTGAATTTAGGTTAAAAACCTATTGATATATATATATCTAGAGATCGACCTGGTCGATTTTAATGTGGTTTGTTTTAAATGAAAGAAAATGAAGAAAATAAATATATAAAAAATTATTAAATATAATTTTTATTTCATCAGTACATTTATAAGGGCACTTTTTGAGTTTTGATGGTTTTAGGTTAAAACCCTTTTGATTTTATACCTATTTCTGGAGATCTATATCTGGCCAATTTTAGTGATGTCTATTCAAAATAAAAGGAAATATTGTCTTTATTATCAAAATGTTATGAAAAGTCATTTGTATTTCATCGGTGTACTTTTAAATTTACTTTTTTAAGTTTTTTGGTTCTAGATTAAAACACTTATACTATATATTTTTTATGAAGATCTACCGGGCCTATTTTAGTTCTGTTTATTTGGAATAAAAAGGTATTGTTATTATTATTAAAAAGTTATGAAAAGTAAGTTGTACTTCATCCTAATACTTATAAGGACATCATTTGAGGTTTTTTGGTTCTAGATTAAAACCCTATTGATAACTATTTCTAGAAATCTATGCAACCGATTTTCGTGTGGTTTGTTTTAAATGAAAGGAAATGTAGGCCTAAAGGCGTGTCCACACTCATGCGCTTTTACGCGCGTCAAGGGCATGCGTCATAGCGCAAGGAGTAGCGCATGTGAGGCATTCGAGATGCATGCGTGACGCATGCGTTTTAGGAGTTGAACGAAGTCAGTTTTGTTGACGCAAGCCATAACGCAAGCTCTCCTGCTGCTGTTGGATTTCCGTTCAATTCCTCTTTCAATTTAACCTAAAAATGTCTTTTGAAGAAGTAAAAATTTAAATTTTATAAATTAATAAAATTTACTACCAGTGTTGTGGGACAATAAAAAAGAGATTATACAAATAAAGTAAAAAGAGATGACATTTTAAATTTTTGGGAAGCAAATTTAATATGGACTTATCGGCGTTAAAATTAAAAGTTTGATGTCATATTTTTCAAAAGAATGGCAGAAAGTTTTGATGAAGAAAAGTGGCTCGGGGGCTCATGGAAGCTACAATTCTTCGTGGTTTGCGTATGACGCTTTATCTTGTAGACTCTGCAACGTCATGAGAAATGAAGAAAACTACCGCAAATAATACAATTTCTACAATTCCAGATCAAGACGAGGTAACCAACTACAAGGTTTATTTTTTTAGTGTTAAGCATTAAAACATGTAACTTCAGAGAAAAACAATAATATTATATATGATGAAATTGTGATATGTAGGCCTACACAATAAAATAAGATTCACAAAAGCTAGATTTATTGCAACATACCGTACGGTAGTATGTTTCGCCTTTGTTAGGCATCGTCTAGAAACTTGTTAAAATTGTACAGAAATGATTTGCATGTTTGCTCTATAAGGAAGTAAACAGAAATATATTGTAATATACCCTAGGCCTATAACATCTTTTTATTTTAGGCCTATAATAGGCCTAGTTGTTTATTTGTTAGAATAATTTCTAGATACTATATTGATAGTTGAATTAATCACATATATAATATAGGCCTACATATAAAAAATAATCACTGTAGAATTTAAAAATTTGTCTGGCGATTCCTAATGTAGCAAACGAGCTAATATTTTATGAAACTGATTTTATTGTGTTAAATATTTTGTCTTTTAATATGGTTATGTCTGGTTCTATAACTTGTAGAAGATTGTAAAAATTTCCCGAGACATTCGCGTAAAGCTTTTGAAAAATGGTTCTTCATCTTCTTGCAATTCACGGAAAATTACAACATTTGTTTCTTTAGATAATATTTTGTAAACTTTGAACGAGGTTTTCTCTTTCTACTACTTATAAAAACATAAGCAGCACTTATACCTAAAAGTATACTAGCGTCTTTTTCCATGTTGTGCCTTCCCACCGAGAAAATTGACTGGAAATTGAACATCTAGTGTGGACGTAAAGAGGCATTCAACAAACGCATTCAATAAACGCATGCCTTTGACAAAAGATGAAATGAAAGTTGAAAAGCAAGTTGAATTGAAAATTGAAGACGAAAGCGCACGAGTGTGGACACGCCTTAAGTATTAGCAACAAAATAAGAATTGTCATTTTTATTTTATCGGTTTATATATAAGGGCTCTTTTTTAGTTTGTTTGGTTTTATTTTAACACTCTATTGATACCTATTTCTGAATTTAATGTGTTTTGTTTTAAATTAAAGAAAATTATGGAATTATTGTTTTTTTTTTTAAATATGATACGATTGATACCTATTTCTGGAGATTCATTTTGCCCTAAGACATTTTTCAGCCGACCTCGGGAGGCTTTTTCCGCTAGTTTTTATATAATATCCAGAAACATCCACTCTGCAGATTTTTAAATTTTGAAGTGGTATTTGTAAACAACCTGTAAATATCTTACGAGTTTAAAAAAATGTAAACAAGTCTACATTAACCTAACCTAACTTGTCATTGTCCTAAGCTTAACCAATATTATTACTTAAACAATCAAATATTTACTGAGCAAACAGGAGATTGTAAAAAAAAAAAAATATGTTACAATTACTTACCAATTTCAGATTTAACATCTTCAAGCATCGAACGGAGTCTAGCTGCACTTGTTGTAGTTAAACCAATAATTTCCATTTTTTTTAAACATTCAGAGTCAAGCTCATTAGATATCTGTTTAAGATTTTGGCAATAAACGTCATATTCTCTGTGAAGGTAACTCCATTTAATCATAAGATTTTGTTTATGCAAGTTTTTCCAATGGTGATACAACATCCACCTGTTCTCTGATGAAATCGACCAAATATTTTCAGTATTTCTTAACATTTCCAAAACATTTGGATTAAAATCTGGTTCAGATGATAGTTTTTTAGAAAGATAACTCTTTTTCGCCTCTATATCGAGGAGAATTTTTTTTCTAACGGAATGTAAAATTTTAACTAGTTCATTATCAATGCTTTCTGTCGCCTCTTTGACATTTAAGTTTTCTAGTCTTTCAATTTCATTATCATCTAAGAATCTCTTTTTCAAAATTAATTCATCAATTATATAATATCTAACGTTCTGATTTTGTCTGCAATTTTCATTAAAACCACCTCTATTTATCTTAGATGTTCTACCTTTTAATTCTGAAAGTAGTATGTCTATTTCATTTAAATCATTTTCAAAATTAAGATTAACAAATTGTCTTATAATTTCAAAATGCAAATACATTCTAAAGTTTTTTCTTTTTTCTGTTCTTTTAATCTTTGCTCTTCTGCGAGACCAATATGATTGTTCTTCCTCAAACGAAGCAAATCTATCTGGAGAATAATTGCGACGAGCTTTACGATCATAAAGAGTAATCATAAAATCATTATATCTGTCCATCTCGTCAGTTGATATTTCAGATTCACTACTGTCAACATCCTCAGTCTCACTCAATGTATTTTCTTTATTTTGATTTGACTTTATATTAATATTTAATATATTTTCTTTTGAGTACCCATCACCTTTTTTGTTGTCTCCTCCGTGTAAACTATCTGAGAGTACGATATCATCCATTAACCATTTAATATATATTTTTTCATCTGATAATATTTTCAGTTTCTTGGTTTCTAAACATTTAATATATTTTACCTGTAACACACCTTTGGTTAAATACTTAATTTGCTTCTCTACAGATACAATTTCAAGCATAATATTGTCCATTGAGTCTTTTTCCTCATAATATCTTTTTCGATTATCAATGTATGTAGAACATTCATTATATAATTTATTTTGTCTCTCTTCTTCTATATTTCTTCTGCGTACATCAGAAATATTATATTTTTGTAAAATTGAGCTTTTAGACTGCCCGCCAATCCTTACTAATTTCTTTGTGTATTCCAAAAGTCCTTCCAAAAACTGGTCCAAAGCATGGTTTGTATAACAAATTATTAATATAGGTCCAGATTTCAGTTTTAACAGGGATTCAACAATTTTTAGTCCAATAAATGTTTTACCGGTTCCCGGTGGTCCCTGTATTAAAGTGAACGCTCTTGTAATAGCTGCTTGATACGCTTTGTACTGTGATGAATCCAAACCGCCTAAAACTGTTAGCGTAGAAGCAGGTTTTTTCCAAACAATTTGATTCTGCCTAACATGGATTATGTAATCCGCTAAAGGGAAAGACAATTCATCGAGATCCTGCAAAACCGTCAACACTTGAAAATAAGGCTCAAAAAATACTTCTGGTTCTAACATGACAAATTGATTG
>JAGFPH010018055.1:0-10428 GCA_018207615.1 Philaenus spumarius | reverse complement strand
GTTTGCATCTAGACCTTGCGGCCTCGGATTATAGACTGCGCTTTGTGAGTTTGCATCACCACCTTGCGGCCTCGGGTTATAGACTGCGCTGTGTGCGTTTGCATCTAGACCTTGCGGTCTCGGATTATAGACTGCGCTTTGTGCGTTTGCATCTCATCCTTGCGGCCTCAGATTATAGACTGCGCTTTGTGCGTTTGCATCTCGACCTTGCGGCCTCGGATTATAGACTGCGCTTTGTGCGTTTGCATCTCATCCTTGCGGCCTCGGATTATCCACAATGCTTCGCTTCGCTTAGCTCGCAGGTGACACACTCTCTTAACGAGTTTTCCTCCCGGGCGTCGGCCTCGGATCAGGAGCTGCTCTCACGAGGGATTGAACAGGGTACTTTTATAATATTTTATATTTTGATAGATTTTGGGGGCACCAGACGGGCTATATATAAGGTCGTGCAAAAACCAAAAAGTGTATAATGACGCCTACATTTATGTTTTTAGATTTAAGCCCAAAAGGTTTAATACTAAAACGAAAAATCTCTAAAAAAACTACTTTCTGTCGAAAAATTATATGTAACTCGTCTCAGCGAGTTAGATAACCAACGTTTTTACCAAATTTGGACAAAAATTAGACGTAAAATGAATATATACATACATAAACAGTATACATAAAATGTTTAATGACTCAACAAAACGCTATATATAATTTTTAATGACAAACCAAAATGTGTTCTGGGGATCATGGTTGGTGCTCATTAACCACTCCCGACATTAGGTCTCACCATAAGAGTCATTGCAATAGCTCTACTTTTTATGGAAATTCGCTAATAATTGGAGGTGAGGAAATAAATATTATTTTATAACAGGTTTAAGAGGCCACTATCAATGTAGACTACTTTGTTTACAGGTACTGAACTAGAAGAGATAATTCTCTATTTCTATTAAAGAATAGAGTCTTATAACGTCCTAAGACTAACTTTATATTGAATAAGACCGCACACGCCTCTGGCAACAGTTTTATTCGCACCCTAAACTTGGCGCTCTGCCTTTTTCTTTGTCGTAATTTCATTAAAGGGAAAACCGAAATCTTTGCAGTTTGTCCGTAGGAGGGGGCCGAAGATGCCAAGGGTTTATCACGTATTGTAATGACAGGTAAGGGTTATTCTGTATATATAAAAGAAGAAGTCCTGACAGACTGACTGATTCAGAATTAACGAACTGCCAAAACTGTGATAGCTAGAGCCTTAATTTTCAGGGTACCTTCATACCCCAATGTAGAAGTGCACTAAGAAAGGATTTTGCAAAATATTGATTTTAAAGGTTGGAAATTGTCAAAATACGGGGTTCACTCAAGCCTTAAAACAGCTGATTTGAATCAAAAGCTTAGCAACACAATTCTGCATGTGGTCAGCACACATTTGTTGAATGCATTTAAATTCATTACCATAGCAACCAACTTAGCAAATTTAGAATCAGTTAATTATTTTTTTAAACCACGTTTTTTATGTATAATTCAAACATCTGTTTTTATATATTACAAATAAAACAGCTGATTTTGATCTTAAGCTTAACACAATTTTATGTTATTCCTATACAGATCCAACACACGTTTCTTGAAAGCGATTAAATTTATTACCATAGCAACTAAATTGGTAAAATCAAAATTTACCATAGGAAATTTAAAATCAGGTAATTATTTTTAATAACAAACTGTTTTTTAAGGTTAGGTAATCGTAAACTTAAGCAAAGAAAAAGGCTTAATATATCATAATCACTATTAAAACTATACCAACAATTTTACTAGGCCATTTTTTCCTTCTAAATAAAAATAAAAAATCTCCGTCCTAATCAATCGCAATTCACGTGAAAATATCATAGTATACAATAACCTGTTTGCATTTGCTTCACCGCGGTCGTTGGTGTCTGACACGCACTTGGTCATAATTACACACAAATGTTAGTCACTATACCACAAAGCGGACTTTATGACACTGTGCTGACACTTTATCAATGTTATCGCTCTACGTGATGCCATGCTCAATGTTTTAACGCAGCTTTTATTCCCACAAAATGGCGGTCATTCTTCGGTTATTACCGCGGGGGACATGACGTCGAAACTACTGTACTCACGCCATGTCACCAATTCCTTCATACTAATAACATAAATAAATCCATTATCGTTATCTCGAAATATACTTTCGCCCCTTCATTATTTTTGTTACTGAAAATACGTTAACACGACTTTGCATAAGTAAATATTTAGTTTGACTTGAGAGAAGATATGTTGATAGAATAATACTTGAACACAGAATGCTATCTCACAAGTAATACGTTTACTAACACGTTTCAACGACAAAGTCGCCATCTTCAGTAATGTTCGAGCTACAATAATCAAACTATAACTAAAATAACAGTCTTAATTTAATGGTTATTCTAAAGAGTTGGTAGACAACATAGTCAAGAAAATCGAGGAAATATAAAGAATCGAGATCTACCCTGGAAAGCAACGTTGGTTAAAACAACGTATGGCTCCCCCACCGCTAGCGAAATATGCAAATTTAAATGTTTCTTTGTCAGCTGAGAATAATCTTGGTAAAATGTTAGGAAATCCTAAAGATAAAATACATGAACAGGACAAATTTGAATTTTATTGTATAAACTGTGTGAATAGTATCCGAAGAAATATATAGGCCGAACCAAAAGAAGCATGAAGACAAGAACTAAAGAATATTTTTTCCATTTAAGGTACAATAGGCCAGGTAAATCTGCTATGGGTAAGCATTGTTTAGATGAAATCCACCATTTTAAAATAGGAAACTCTGTATTATTAAAAACTGTAACAAAACTTAACTCAATAGAGGCTTGCGAAACTGTTTAACTTATTAAATATCGTAAAACAATTGTAAATAATGAATTAGGACCCATACAAAATTATATATTAACATAGGCCTAAATAAAAATAATAAATTTTTTGAGGTTGTTATTGGTTTAGTTATATGCTGTAGTTAATTTTAGTTTTGTATACATAAGAGGCATGAAACACTGTTAGGTTCCTTAGTGCTTGATTATTGTAAGCTCATGCATCACTGAAGATGGAGACGTTGTCGTTGAAACGCGTTTGAGTTAATACAAAATATAATGTGTGCGGTCGTGGGACCTCCGTTATGAACAAAGTTCATCACACTTTAAACAATTAAAGAGCCTTAAATAATGGTGGATATACAAAGAGCCTTAAATAAATGCGGGAACGCATCTATGTCTTAAATAATTGCGGAGATGCTACGTAGCCTGTAATATTTGTGGAGTTGCGATGGAGCCTTAAATAATTGCGGAGATACGACGGAACCTTAAATAATTGTGGAGATCCGATAGAGCCTTAAATAATTGCGGAGATACGACGGAACCTTAAATAATTGAGGAGATGCGACGGAGCCTTAAAACGTATGTCCGTGCGATGAATATGACGGTGACGATGACACATGGTTCTTGAATGTATTTACATTCATTACCATAGCAACCTTTTCGATAACGGTTTTTCGTTACGCGTTACATTTTCTATTTGTCAACTCCTACCGCAAGCCGCGTAGAGGAACTTCGTTCCAAAAAAGTATTAGTTGTGAGATTCTATGTTTATTTGATCAAAACTTTGTATATATTTTTTTTGCATAACAGGACAAATTTGTTGACGTGCCTGATTCTCTGTTTTTTGAGGGGATAGAGGTAGTGGAGTTAACAATTTCCAACACTATAAATTCAAAATTATAAGAAAACTCTAATTTAAAATCTGCAAAAACAACTGTAACTTCAAAACATCGTAAAGATCACGATTCTAAATTCCTTTTACAAGTTTGAACCAAAAACAAAGTCAGCAAGTCTTCTCCTTATCTGTTCCAATGACTTAGTTTCTCCAACTAAGCAATTACTTGCAGCCATTTTGTTTCTAAACACACCCTTCCAAGAAGTTCGTTAGTGCCCTCTAATTTACTTACACTTGTAGTTTGTAAGATCGCTATTACAAATTAGGGTCAATTACTTTGTCGTTTATATTGTTTATACGGTTTGCAGAAAAGGTTTGTCAACTGCGAGCCAATAAACAGAACTCAACGAAACAGTTGTCTCCGTCACGTGGACAAATAAACCAGAATAGGGCGAGTTTGACACCGTCTGCTACCACAGAAGAATTCAGTTCTAGACTAATGGGTGTGGGTGGCTTAGACGATATGCCGGGTACAAAAGTCTCCCGTTTAAATTTTAACAATTTTCCTTTCGTTACATTTGAAAAGCAACAAATAAGGTCTAATTGTAAAATTTTGCCATGTGAGTACGATGATTGATTGAGACCAGACACGCAAGGAAAGAACGCCGAGTGTTGATCCTCCTTTAAAAAAAATACATATAGCTAATAAACTGAAATTTTCTAAGTTAAAATTTAAATTTGTTAAATAATGTAAACTTACTTTATTTCAGGGCATTTTAAAAGAAAATATCAACTTTGCTCGATTTTCTTTACATTTCAGACTACGCGTTTTCAGTTTTCGGGCTTCAATTTCTCCTCATTTAAACATTTTCCAATTTTAAACCACCTTGAAGGTTGGATTTTTCCAACCCGTTTCTTTGCTAGCGTCTAGTAACTTTGAGGATGTTGTGTGCCAAGTTTCACTGTAATCTGTTCGGAGGTTTTGGAGAAATGTTATATATAATCAGAGAGTGTTATTTGGCTAGTATAGATAAAGATTGAGCCTATTGTAATACCATCTGAATCTGTCAAAGTGCAGGTAAAATATAAACAGGTTCGCCAGTGGAGGAGGGTGTTGGTGGGAATAGGGACACAAGCCGGCTACTACCCTTATTGAAAACATAACCGGCTCCCGTTTTGAATTTAGAAGGTCGTATCTGGATTAAATATTACAATATTTGGTTTTCGACCTAAGCAGTATATTTGCCACAACCATGAACATAAAATAGGGTGCACATGCCTGAAAAACAGTCATATAAATCAATGTAACGGCACTGATGTTTTTGGTTGTACTACTAGCAATCCAAATGACACTTTCACAGCACCAGCACTGAGCGGTCGCTAAAGGTAGCGCAAGCGCGCTCATTATTCCTCTGCGCATCCTTACTTCTGTTTCACGTCTAAGAAATCAGAGACTACGATTTTAGCAGGATCGATCACATATCGAGGCTGCCTTGAAAGGTAGTCATATAGTGTTCAAACTTAGACAGTAAAGACCCGATTTAATTTACGTCAAAACCTTTCCGGATGTCGTATCTAAATGTGAGGAAAACTTCATAAAAATCGAAACACTGTTCTCAAGTTATATCCTAAGAAACAGGGGTGTTTTACTATAGTATAGAGATTAATTTATGCGACCACAATTTATGAGATGAACGGTACAACAATATTTGTAATATGCGCTCTATATATTTATATATTCATTCCTCTACTATATATGGTCCCTGTTACCTTTTATACTATGATAGCATTTCTAATATATTATAAACTATAAAAAAGGGGTGGGAATAAAATGTGTTGGGGATGCAATTTGGCAAAGTGCTGGAGCCTGTGGGGGGAGATAATGTAACGGGAGTTAGACAAAGGTTCAACTAATGATATTGGCGGAGCGGAGCGGTGAACGCTGAGTTCAAGAGTAATTACTGTACATGCGCTGCCGAGTAGTTTCAACAGAACTCCCTCTAAAACTATGATTCCTATAAGTACAAATTAAGGATATGTTTAATAACTCGTAGGATTTTCTTGACTTACTTTTATAATAATTTTATTCAGCATAGTCTTAAACATATGATAACCCTCTTGATACCTATTTCTGGAGATCTACCGGGCCGATTTTCGTGCAATTTGTTTTAAAAGAAAAAAATGTTGTATAATCAAAAATATATTAAATGTCATTTTTATTTCATCGATATATTTATAAGGAGAAGTTTTTTAATTTTAATGATAGGTATTTCTGGATATCTACCGGGCCGTTTATCGTGGGTTTTTGTTTTAATTGAAAGAAACTGTTGTCATTATTATCCAAAAATTGAGAAATATAATTTTTATTTCATCGGTATACTTATTAGGGCACTTTTTTGGTTTTTTGTAGGTTACAAAAATGCTGATACCTATTTCTGGACACTCTTTTCGCCCTACAGCGTTTTTTTACCAATCCATCTGAAACAGCCGACCTCGGGAAGATTTTTGAACTAGTTATCCAAGAAACCATAACAAATCGTAAAGAACAGATTGAAAAATCCAAATTTCAAGTCCAATTTACCCGAAAACGGTAGAGTTGATAAATAAGCTTTGAATTCAAAAAGTCTTAAAATTACGAATAAAATCAAAAACCCTAATACAAAATAAAGGTTTACGTTAAAAATGTTTAAGTGGACCGCCATACTGTACAAATGTTATCACAATTTGAAACCTGCCTAGTTATTCAAAATAGACAATCCTTTGAAATGAGAGGTTAACACGTTCACTGCTAAGGATGGACATGTGAGCTTGACAGTGAACACTATGAGAAGTGGAAAACGCACATTACATTGCGTGCTTCGCACGTTAACCCCCATATTGGGAGTATTTGCAACACACAATGCATTGCGTGCTCCGCACGCCAACCCCCGTATTTGGAGTATTTTCAGTACACAATGCTTTGCGTGCTTCGCACGCCAACCTCTCCGTATTGAGAGTATTTTCAATACACAATGCATTGCGTGCTTCACACGCCAATTTTAAGCCTATGTGCTATGGACGCACATGTGCGTTCGCTTTAAAATATTAGTGATTATTTTGAACTAGAAAGGAACAAAAATAAAAAATAAAGTAATTTCTACTAATTTAGGCTATAAATAAAAAAAAAAAATGTCAGCTCCTAGCATAGGAAATGAAATTTTCGTAGCAGTGAACGTGTTAAACATGTCTCTATCTTTGTTAGAAGCCTACAAATCCTGACGTTCGGCACTGTGCAATACCTAAAGGATTATAAAACAATTCGAACACGTAGCTGAACCGCTGTCACGCCAAATAGGGGGATAGTTCAACAATCTAATTACGGCGATACATTTTTTACCATAACTTTAGTTTAAGAAGTCATAGAGAGGTCTAGTATAAACTTAATTGTGGAAATTCGCCCAACTCAAATCAGCTGTTCAGCTGCGTGATCAAATTATTTTTAAAATTACCATTACTGTTAGTTTATTTATTGTTCTGTTAATGTCACGTTGTTGGATTTTCATAAATTACGTAGGTGCTTATATACTTAATTGCTGTGTGCTTTATATACTTAGGTTTTTAATTAACAGTTGATTGTTATAACGTTACGGTAAAATGTCCACCAGTTGAAATATTATAAATGGTCACATACTTTTTTAAATGGCTGTAGGCCTACATTGTTTTACATTTGAATATTTCTTTTCTCTTTAAACCAGAGGCCGAATTTCTTTAAAGATGTAGGCCTAATCATAAACGCAACACAAATATTTTTGGGTAAAAATCTGTACAAATAAGTGTTCCCACAAAACTGTTTACTTAAATAGATTTAATTTTGCACAAAGCAATTAATTTAATTACTCTCCTATTTTTCACGACTTTGTTAATACACCAAGCCCCCCGCCTCAGCGCCCCATATGTTGACTGTATAGCATCGCCCGTAAAACACCTCCCCTCCGCGGCCGTAAAAGCTTGCTATTTGAACCGTAAATTCATCACAAAATGGGAATACGGAGCGGAGCGTTTCAACTGAGATTAAAAATGGCTTCTGTAAAGGAGGCGTGAGAGAGGGCCAAAGAAAGATAAACCCTGGTGTTGTTGGTTTTGAAGATGACTTTTACTGAAAGAAACTCACTGTACCAGTTTTTAACGAAGGAAAACATTTTTTAGCCAATTTACACGGAAAAGAAATTTGGGAGTGGTCAATGAGCACCGATCAGGGTCTCCAGAACACGTTATGGGGTGTCATTAATTTTTGGAACGAAGTTCCTTAACGCGGGTTGCGGTAGGAGTTAACAAATAGAAAATGTAACGCGTAACGAAAAAAGGTGTTATTGATTTTTTGCTATAGCAATGACAAATATAAAATACGAGTAACGAAAAATCGTTACCAAATTGGTTGCTATGGCAATGAATGTAAGTACATTCAAGAAACATATGTTTTGGTTCATCAATTTAAATTAAGAGAGGAACAGTCCGTCTTAGTTCAGATATTATCGTTAAGCGCTGAAATACATTCAATAAACATAAAATGTTCGCTCATCAGTCTACGACTAACCGAAAATTATTGTGTGTATTTTACCTGCCTTAACGGCATTGTACATACAATGATTTTAGGTTAGGCCTAGAAAGTAATTTTAAGTCTAGGCCTAACCTAAAATTATTGTATGTACGTTAAGACAGGTAAATTAAATTAAACACACACACAATAATTTTAGGTTAGGCCTAGACTGATGAAAGAACATTTTATGTTTATTGAATGTATTTAGAATGAATGGACATTTAACTGTGTTAACCATCTTAGCTGTGATGTTATAATTAATTCTACACCTCTATTATAATAACATTAAACGTATGGAAATATTTATTTAGTAAAAACGTTTGTTTTCTAAGTCACTCGAAATGTTTGTTAGCCAAAGAAATTCAACAAAAGGAAACTCGTTTTTTGACCGGAAGTAAAAAAATATTTAGATTATTTGTACTTAAATAAAAGTTTTTTGGAAATTTTCTAAAAAAAACAAAAATCGGTCAAAACGTGAAATACCATAAAAGTCAACTAAAAGTTCCATAAAAAAAGTAGTTTGTCCGCTGTGAGCGAAGCGAAGCAGTCGATAATCAGAGGGAGAAAGGTCGAGGTACAAACTCGCAAAGCGACTGTTTCCGTAGCGAGCTGAACGAAGCTGGGCGTGAGCCGGGGCTGAAGTGTGAGTTGCAAACAAATTCTATTAATATATTTCGTCTCGTAGGCAGCTATTTAACGTCTTCGGGAGTAGACCAGTTTCCCAAATGGTTGAAACCCTAAACAATATAAACTACATTTTTTTAAATTGGCTCAACTCATGTCAGCCGTTCAGATGCGCGATCGAATTATTTTTAATATTACTTATAAAAAAAACGAATGTTAAAATCTAAATAACCCAGAGTGAAAGATTGTTTCAAACATGTCGGACATTTTCTAAGTATAATCGAACACCCGCACAAACATTCCAACAAATTGTACCTATTTATATAAATTACTTCCCTGCACTAACACTCTCTGTACATGGTAGCCTATAATGTAATCCCGATAAATTTACAATTAGTGTCAGCAGTTTGTGTAAATTTAAATGTCCCTCCCTTCCTGAATATTGACCTTCCCCAAGAAGGGTAACCTCCGCCCACCCCTACTTCAGTATTCCCTTTTTATGATAAATTTACGGTTTGTCAACTAAGCTTTTATGCGTGTAGTGTAAAGTGCTAAGGGATGTTTACTTATACAATGGAGGGGGTGGTACACTTGGGGGTCGTTCTTGGTATCGCCAAGGCAAACTTTGTTTTTGCATATTTTATTGATGGTTTACGATCAATTTAGATCATACAAGTTGTTGAGTATGGGTGATCGTGTAGACTTTGAACCAAATGATGATTGATAATCGATTCAACACACAGGGTGACACAATGACAATATTTCGCGAGCTGATACAAGCAATTGGTACAACACAGCGTCTGATAAAATAGTTCGATCTCGCAGCTGAACTGTTGAAGTGAGTTGGGCGAATTTCCAAAATTGAGTTTTTATTTTTTAGGATTTCAACCAACTATTTGGGAAATTGATCTACTCACGAAGGCGCTGGACAGCTGTCTAGTTTTACTTTGGGCTAGTGTTACACCCCATGATGCTAGCCCCTAAAACCTTTGGATGCCCACCCAATCCCATGTCCAAGTGAGCATGTGTATAACGGGCTGCACCCCTCGGTACTGATATGGGGTAAGGTAAGCACGTAAGTGCTGCCTGCCGGTCACTCGTTCTCCTAGGAACCTAGCCCTGGGAAACCTCGCCATCAGCGAGGACCTGCTGAGATTGTCTTGTACTTCTTGTACGCAGGGATTGGGATGGTATCCAGGAGACCTCAACGCCATTGGGATTCCACGGACCATTGGGTGGTTAATTGGGTGGTCCGCTGGACCTGAAGGTTGTCTCCGAAGCCGTAGCTGGATTTTCTGGCGAGCCTGTAACCAGTCTTGGCCTTATAGTGGTGGACGTGTTACTACGGTCTCACGGCGAATATACTGATACCACGGGGCTAGATAGCCCTGCTGGAGGTTCAGGCCTTCAGTACCCTATCAACTGAGGTTGGACTCGTGGGGGCAGTGTCACTGTTAGATTGTAGATATAATCACCCTGTACAGTCTCTGCAAGAGTGGGTGTTGAGGAAAAGCCCAGTGGGATCACATGCGCCGCAC